>MIQA02024163.1:0-16063 GCA_001887855.2 Sclerospora graminicola
TATTGGCTAAATATATCTTCATTTTGAGGTGAACATATTATCTTAAACTGCGCGTCAAAATTATATTCGAAGCCAACAAACACCGCAGTATGCGCGCCAACCATTGTAGTATAGATCAATACAGTGTTGATCGACCCACCAAGTAGGGCAAGTGTGGAAGAATATGATCGAGGGAAAGCGGCCAGGCGATAAAAATATCATCTAAAGTCGGTTAACGAAGATACCGACTGTTTTTTCAAAGCGGGCACTCGTCAAGTGTGCGTGATGGCTACTGAGTTTTGCTTGACGTCGTTACGGTTTATTGTACTTTAAGGCTAAGTAAATTACCCAGCAAAGGTAGATATCATTAACTCTTACTGCTTCGCATTTTGCTTCCCCTAACATAATTGGTCTAACTTTCTCATTACGCAGTCGGAGCAGCGAAAAATATGCAAGGGAGCTCCGTTACTTTGATTCCAACGCCTAAGGTCCCAGACATGCGCTTCACTGACCGATGTTTCGTGGTAGCTCTGCTGGGTGCCGTCGCGCTGGCGTCGAGTACTTAATATTGACCTCGCGTGTCCGTCACCACAAGACTTCACTCTAAAGATTTCCGATCTCACTGCGTCGTATCCAGTGCTCCAAAACGGGCGACAAAAAGGATACTAATGGATAACATTTTTGTAGTGAGTGCTAAGGTTTATTAGCGGTCCGAGGATCAAGCGTCGATAAAGTGTAGGTTTATCCTTTTTTTAATTTTGGGACGGATGTTTGATTTTTTTATCTACAGAATTTTCTCATCCTCATTGCCACGTACAAGGCCAATGTTGACACCTCAAAACTTGATTTTTCCAGTTTTAGCCACCTTAAAATATTGTACGTTATTTTTCTGTCCGGTTCATTAGGCGCTGACGTCGGTCTTTGTTTCGTATGTTTTTAAAGTGTAGCTGACCCTGCGAGCCGCAATCGAACGCTCTACCGAAGAGTAGCGTCGAGTAAACGGCCCTAAACTCTACAACAGACATGTGAGGGGATAATTTGCTAGTTCTCAAGTGCCGTATGGCGTAGACACTGACGATGCTTGTGCTATGTCGTTGATATTATGGATCAGACCTATTCTAAACTCAATGATCACGGATCTATCCCTACCGATTGGAGGCAAAGCTTTGAATGAAATGTGCGTCGGCGTCGACAAAACAGGCTCCAATTTAGACACTTCTAGTACTAATAATGTTATTTTGTCTCTCTCATAAAACAGTGATTTAAGAGGCACGACAGTCGCACAACTTCCACAGTTTCTCTACGAACGAAATTTGCGGAGCAGCATGAGCACGTAGGACTGATTTTTGTTTCTTGTTAATCGGTTCTCGAACTTGATAGTAGACTGACTGGCATGATGATTGGTGTGCAGAACGATGGATTTAGCATCTGTTAATGGGCAAACCGAACTCACTACGGAGCTGTTTAAAGCAATTTCCGGTTAACTCAGAGTGATGTGGCACGTGTCAAACCGGTGGGAACAGGTCGTCTTTGGAGTGGGCAAATAAAATGGCGAAAATGTGGTTATTAAGCGTGTAGAGTCATAAGTAACAGACTCGTACGCATCCAAACGCTCAAGGCCCAGACTCGACCATTCGTGTCTATTTCGCATCCAAACATCACGAACTTATTGGGTGTCACGAGGCTGGCGGGTACCGATTTCGCGGTTTATGGACAAGGGTAATTTAAAACTGTACTATCAAACACAGACATCGATTATGAAGCTACAGATGTGTAGTGAGGTGGCATTAGCGCTCGCGTATCTGCATGGTGCCAAGCAGAATTTATGTGCAACACAGTTGTCGAGTCGGTAGATAATAGTTGATTAGACCTTGAAGTGCAAGCTCAGTCTTTTTTAGTGCGTTTTGAGTTGCTCAAAGTTTGGGTGTGCAACCAGTTATTCCTATGGCATGGGCAAAGTTGCTTGATCAGCACCCGAAGTGATTACTCGCCAATGGATTCGCAGAAGATCAATATTTACGCTTTCGGAGTGATGTCATTGCCATATCGATCAACAGCTTCTTCGATAGCGTTCTTTTCTATACGCAGCCCTTCTTTGATGTCAATTTCCATCAATCGCTTTCTAATTTGAACCTTGGCAGGACGACACATACGCAAATCAAACGAGTGGTTAGCCAGTGAGCGTACTTTATGGCTCTGGCGATCGTTGCAAATGCAAATTATCGGGGTCTTCGCCTTTTTATGAGCTGAATAAGTTCCACCGTCCCACCGCGATCATCACCTGGCATACCGTCGACCTAATAACCCGACGTGCTAGATGCATTGGCTGCTTAGATTTGCTCGTAGGCTGAGAAAATTTAAAGATCTTGTGTACCTAGCCCGTCTGTAACTCTCGTTTGAAGCCTTTTCTTGCTACGGGTATCACTTGCGTTCAGCTCAAGGCTTTTAAACCCACACTCGCGAGCAATAAAGATCGCAATCGCGGTCTTACCAATACCGGGAAGGCCGGATAGCAGCACAGTCTTAGCTCCACGGTTTTCTGACAACTTCGTTGAAAACGGATTTTTTTGGTCCCTTTCACGTGCATCGCCTCCCAATCCAGTAACCACGTTTTCAAATTTTACCTAGCTCAATATTACCGATCATATCTTCACGACTTTGAGGCTTGTACTCGTCAGTCCATAACTCGTGATTAATCGAATATTGCTCACATTAACCCTCGTATTTACAGCAAAACACCTCAAATAAATGCCTAAAAATTCCACTGCATAGAGAAAAGTGCTGCAAACGCAATAGTAAATATTGTACCAAAATTGGAGCTGTAGTTTTTCCGATACGCCATTTCTCCGTTGTGCTCATTCTTTACCTGAACAGACTAGAAGATGCTGGATGGCAGTTGTAACAGGCTAACTGTTACACGGCTTACACTGTAAAATTGCAGTGAGGAAGCGTGCAATTGAGTAGGACCAAATGTAAATTTGGTCCTCCTTAGTTTACCTTAGATAAACTTAGAAAAGACTAATTAATTTGTTAATTAATCACTTAAGTCTATATATATATTGAATATATATAACCTAAGGCTACGTGTCAAGAAGAAGGTAAGTTTAAGAGTGAATATATTTATGAGTGGTTAAGAGCTAACTAGTATAATTAGACCTAGACTAATCATAGTAACATGTAGTATAAAGCTGATCTAATGATATCTTTATCATTAGATTACTTGTTAGATTCGATAATTATATCAGAATCTGTTCTCAAGATGGATTATAACAACTTATAATCCAATATTCGCATTTCAGACATTAAGTCTGAAATTGAACTGTGATATTTCTACTTAAATATCACTTATGTAATGGCACCCCATTACATCACCCCCCACTCAAGCTGGTTGGCCAATAATATAAAGTAATATTGGCCAATCGAGTGGTGGCACTTGTTGGTCATAACGATATTTTGTTATTAACCATCAGCGACCAAAAGAAAACAAATGGTCGGAAAACGCGGCGGCGCTCTTAAGGGCGCTGCCGATACTGCAAAAGCAGCCCCCACCTCTGCATCACGTGCAGAGGTGTCAACATCGAATGCCGACGCTACTAATGTAGCGTCGAAGAGAAAGACAAAGCCGAGAGACCCATTGTCTCTCGTAGTAGACGCTGCGGAAGCAGTGTCTAAGAGAGGGCGGGAAGATGTCGCGAATGCAACATCTTCCATGCCTCCACCTGCCGTAAGGCGGGTGGCTAAGAAGAAGCCCAACGACATCTTCGGAGAGTCATCTGACTCCGAAGAGGGCGAGGACGACACCGTCCCTGTCAACGATTCTAGCGAGCTTAAGCCCGCTAGAATTGCTTCGCCGTTAAGTGATGGCGAAGTAGAGTCTGACGCCGTCGATTACGACAGCGACAACTCCGTTAAACGGTGGTATGAGGAGCGTAGAGCTCCTCCTGGTCCTCGTCATTCGCCAGGTCGTAGCGAAGACGACTTTGAGGTGGCAGGTGGTGCTCCACCTGCCAAGAAACAACGCGCAGAAGCGGCTTACGCTGCTTCTGAATCACCATGTTGTACGGAACGCCATGTTCCGTACAAAGTGGGGTTTTGGACCCCAGCATGGACACTTGTGCCCGAAAGTGGTGGGCACACCAAGCGCGATTGTCAATACCCGTTGTTTGACATCAACGCGCTTGATGATTGCGAAGACCTTCGCAATCATAACTTTGATCGAAGTACCGACGATAGACGTCGGTACTTTATCGACCTTTTCTATCAGGCTCGTTATTATACGAACCGGAAAGGGTCGCGCAAGAATAAGGACGATAAGGACGCCCTTACTCAAAGTTGGAGTGCCTTTGTTGAAAATTACAACAAAGGTCCCGACGAATACGTGAGCAAAATTCACGTAAACCGCGAGCGCTTCTTAAAGCACTCACGCTCAGGTAAAATGGAGTTTATCCATTTTACTTGCATTAGAGAAGGACTCTCTTGCGGAGTTCCTTCTCACATGAAATGCCCTTGTTCTCCCAAGGGAGCTCCTCGTCTTACTGAAAAGGAGCTAAGAGGGTATCGAGGTTACTCAGTACTAGTACCCGCTAGTGTTAAGAGCCTCATTGATGCTCTTAATGCATCGGCACCTAGTACCGAAGCTTTCCAGCCATCAACACCTAGTGTTGATGCTTCTTTTGAGTTTGAGGAGAAGCTTCCTTCTCAAACTCCTGCAGGAGGTCAGGGGCATCCGCCCTTAGCACCTCAATCGGTTCCCAAGAGTCAAACTCTTGGGAATACCCCAGCCAGCGTACCAGGTACTCGGTACGCTGCCCCTTCTTATAGGGAACCGAGCGCTTCGATAGTAAGCGCTCGAGAATGTAACGCTTGTTCCCCTGATTATCAATCAGGGGCGGCGGGGGTTGGTAATTCCCTCGGCGTTGTTGTTGCGGAGCATGGTTACCAGCTCCGCAAGCTCGAGAGGCACTGTAACGCCTTGAGCGCCGACATGTCGCACTCGATGAAGACATATCGTTGTCATCGAGACGAGATTCGCGACATTTCGGGCGCGCATCTCGTAATGCAGCAGAAGAATGATCTTCTGCTGGTCGAGATTGATCGACTAAAGTCGGAGATGGAAACCCCCCAGACTTCTCACTATCGGTTGGAGACCGAGTACAAGTATCTCTTGGGAGACTTGAAGAAGCACGGCATTCGCCGTGGCGATGCGTCTCGTCCGAAGACGTAGACAATCGGTACGGCTTGAGCCTCCCAACGTAAAACGTTGGGTGAAGGCGCATGGCCGCGGGAATGTCTAAAGTATAGGCATTCCCCTTAACGCTTTGGACCTTGAAAGGTCCAATGAACTTAGGGAGCAACTTCCGTGTAGGGAAGTTGCTAATTGCATGTGTAGGCAAATTAGTAGTTGATAACAATACTAATTCACCTTTTTGAAAGGAATTTGTGTTTTTCCTTCCCGTTTTATCTGCATTTTGCTTCTGCTTGTCAAAAGCGGAAGCAAGTGCATCTTTTACATAGCGTATTACAGCGTTAGGCTGTAATACGAATCCACCTACTGCTTTATTAGCACTAGGTGGATTGTCTCCGTTGTCTGCAACCATTGCTGCAGACACATATTCTGCATAGGCAGCTTCAGTATCAACTGAAGCTGCTTGAGTTTCTACTGTGTCACCAGTAGAAGACTCGTCAGTCTCTTCGCAAGTTGCGGCTGCAACTTGCGCATCGACTCGCTCTAAATTTGAGCGGGTCCCTCCCCCACTTAGATTTGGCGTACCGCCAAGTAAAGCTGGGGTTCGTGGATGCCTTAAGGCATTCACGTAGAACGGTGTATGCTTTGTAGAAGCATGCACCGAGTTATTTATTGCAAACTCAGTGAGTGGCAAATAGTCACTCCACTGCTCGAAGGCATGCGCGTATGAACGCAGCATGTCTCCGAGAACGCGGTTAACGCGTTCTGTTTGCCCATCCGTTTCCGGATGGTCCGCAGTTGACATCTTCAACTGCGTTCCTAATAAAGAGAACGTTTCTTGCCAGAAACGTCCTGTAATCTCGGATCTCGATCCGAGACTATGTTCTCCGACATTCCGTGTAAACGGAATACCGTGTCAACAAATATCCGCGCTGTTTGCGCGGCAGTGACATTCGCTGACACCGCAGCAAATGGACTATCTTGCTGAAACGGTCTACAGAGACCACTTTTCCAGTCTTCCGACTATGGTAGGGCGGAAGACCGAAGATAAAGTCCATTGAAATGGACATCCAACACTCTGTCGGAACCGGCAGAGATTGGAGGATCCTGCGCAGACTGCGCAGGATTAAAGCGCTTGCAAATCTCGCAAGCGCGTATGTACTTGCGTACCCATTCATACTGGTTACGCCAGTAGAAATCCCGTGCAAGAGAAGAATATATCCTTGATGCCCCGAAATCGGTGCATCATGATACTCAAACAGTATCTGATGTTTGAGATCATCGTCGTTGGAACGACGATGTGACTAACATCTTGTTTGTCTGTGCTGTAAAGCAACAGACCATCGTGCAATTGGTAACGATGCACGCAAGCGCGAAGGAACTCTGGGAGTTCCTTGCATTTCCGATCAGATTGATTACTTAAGTAATCAATCAACAGGCAGGTTTCGTCGTCTGCTTTGTACGCTCGTCGTACCTGTCGTTCGAGTGACAACGACAGAGCAGTGCAACGTATTGCGTTTGGCCTGATGCCTCCGTTACAGACGGTTTTGTCTCGTAATCGGGGCGTCGTGGTAGCGCGTCCGCTATCACGTTCAACTTTCCCGGTTTATACTCAACCGTAAAGTTGTACTCGGCAAAGAATGACAGTCATCGTGCCATTCTTTGAGAAATGTGTGATGAATCCACCGCCGCGCGTAACGACGCATGGTCCGTGTAAACCACAAACGGTCTATCGTCTAAGAGATAGATCGCGCTGCATTAAGGCACAGCCGATTGCAAAATCGCTCGTGTCGCAAACGAAGTGAAACGGTCGCCCGTTGTCGGCTATAGCCAAGATAGGCGCTTCATTCAACTCTCGCTTGACTGCTCTTGGCACTGGATATCCCAGTGCCATTCAACATCTTTCTTCAGTAACTGAGAAAGAGGTCGAATAAGACCCGCATATTTGCACGAATACTTGTGCAAATATGTAGCCAAACCAAGGAGCTTTCAAAGTTCCTTGATATTGTTTGGCGGAGACCATTCAACAATCACCCCGACCTTCTCTGGATCAGGACGCACACCCGTTCTTGCCCACGAAGCAGCCAAGAACGGGTATCTCAGGTGCACCAAAGGTGCACCTCTTTAGATTGGCATAGAGCTTATGCGTAAGCATAAGCTCTAACACCCGACGTTGATGTTCTTTATGAGCATCTACATCGCTTTTACCGTTTTCAGCCTTGCTGTGGATGAACACGTCGTCAAAATAGTTCGGTGCAAATTCTCGAAACGGGCGCAATAGATGCGTGACGCATCTATTGAATGTAGCAGGGGTATTTTGAAGCCCCTGCGGCATCACAAGCCACTCCCAAGCATACCGCTTGGGGTGCTTACTGCCGTGAGAGGGATATCCTTCTCACGCATAAGGATTTGGTAGAAACCATCCCTTAAATCGAGAGCACTGAAGACAGAGCTCCCGCTCATGCCATCAATGATGACATCCTTCCGCGGTATCGGCGTCTGTGCCGGTACCGTGGCTGCGTTCAGCTTGTTAAAAGCATGAACGATCCGCCACCCACCAGTGGACTTCTTAACACAAAAGGTGGGACTGGAGTGCGGTGAGATAGACTCCCGCACATGTCCCGCCTTACGACCAGTTTCAAAGAACTCGTCGATCGCCTTGACCTGGTCACGCGGTAATGGCCATTGCCGCGTGAAACAGTACTTCGTGCCAGGCACGAGGTCGATCTCATGTTTAGTTCCCTTAACTTGAGAGATCGCAAGGTACTTCTTCTGGGAATACGTCAGCGTATTCCCAAAGCACCTCATAGGATGAGGAAGTCGCTTTAAGCGACTCCCAGCTCTGCGCTTCAAAGCGCTGAACCTTGATTTGTTCATTGGGAACGGTCTCGTTCCCAATGTCATCTGCCTGCAGTGTGGAGATTCGTGAACGAATATCCAAACATCGTCTGTTGCAACAATGACACAGATCTGATCGATCTGATCATCGTGCAAATTCTTCACGAACTTCACCAGCTCAAAGATGGAAGAGCCATCACCTCCGAACCTAAGTTCGGGGGATTATCGTGTTAGAGACTGGGTAGCTTATCCAGTCTCTGCTGCGTCAAGACGTTTATCGTCTCGATGGACTCAACCACATGATCAGACGAACTCTTCTGATCTATTGCCTGTTCTGCGGCACGGTGATTGTTATCACTCGTCCGCAAGGCATCATCAACATGGTGACCACTGTCAAACATGGGTTCTTCGTACTCACGATCGCTCTCAGCCGTGAGTTCTTCGTCTTCGACACGGGAATCACTTTCATCCGTGTCGGTATCTTCGTTCTCACGGTGGGTGTTTCCCACCGTGGATAAATTCTCCACACCACGACCGTCGTAGGTCGTAGTTAATTCAACACGGGGGTGTTTGTCATCCGTGTTGCACACGTTACCAACATGCAACGACTCTTCTGTTGCGTGTTCAAGTCCCACTGGACTTTCATCAGCGGATGTTCCTTCCGCTGAAAGTGTCAAATCAGACCTGGTGGTGCCTTCGCTATCCACCAGACTGTCTGACGCTGCGGTTGTATCGTTAGATACAGCCGGATTACTCACAGGGTGATCAGATCCTGTGCGTCCGCCGCAGTCGATCAACAGGTTTACCCAGTCTTAACCTTCAGGGTGATGAGAGGTTTCCCTTCACCCTGCACCTTTTGACAGGACATAGTCCCGTCTGGGGCTATTATCCTCACATGCCCGATGTCGGCATGTGAGATAACCCGTCCAGTAGGGCGCCCCGCCCCTACTGGTTGCTGCCGTTTTTTGCATCAACAGAGGGTTGCCCCTGTTGATGTCGCCGACCAGCGGACTGTCCAGTCCGCTGACTGCGTGGCGCCGGCCGCGGCGCCATACATTCATGCGCATAATGGCCCATCTTCGCGCATCTATTGCAGCGAAGAAAAACTTCTTGTTTTTCGGTTGCCTCGGGGTCGAGACAACTGCAACCGATAGGTCCATAGGTTCTGGACCTCCTCCGCCCGCGCCATGGCGCGGGTGTTGGTGTCGTGGGACGAAGTGTGAACTTCGTCTTGATCGACATTAAAGGATCGGGCGGAGTCCGGCCTCAAGAGAAAGACCGATACCGAGCCAATCTCTCAAGTTAATGTATGTTGAAGGCAGAAGAGAGGCTTGGACCCGCAAAGGAAGCTGACTTCTAGCTAGTTCTGAGCTGGTTCGAAGTAATATCGAGTGATTCGAAGCTGGTCCCGAACCGATCCTGAACTGGTCCGGGTGGTCCCGATCAGTTTCCAGGTGCTGAAATTTAAGGAATCTAGTCAAGGTCAGTGCTGGAACCGGTTGCAGAACATCCCAAGAGGCCGATTCGAAGCTGGCTTCGAGCTGATACCTGAAGATCGGGTTGGTTGAAGATCAGTAGAGAATCAGATCGAAGATCAGTTGAAGAAAGTAGGTTGAAGATCAACGAAGAACGTTTTACGGTGGTACCGGCTAAACCATATGACAAGATAGTCAAGATCGAAGTGTTAGGTAAATCACATAGATTGGTGTACGGTACTGTGGTGTAGTCGCTCTCAGAAATTCTTTCTGAGATGTGAACACCCACGGGGGGCTCAGATGACTGACTGTCGGAGGGGGTACTCCGTCCATCCAGGTCTTGATCCCATCCGGCATCCGGCCGGCTGGATCGGTCACTTCTATCACCTTGGTCGTGACGACTCGGATGATCCATGTTCGAAAAGCTCACCTTGTGTACCCGTCAGCACTGGCGGTTGCGCTCTCTTGATAGACCCTAGGGCGAAAAGTGAAAAGTCCGTCGAATAAGGAGACGAGGGTTAGGACTAGGGGTAGCTCCTGGGCGGAAATCTTCACCGGGGAGCTGGATGGTCAATATACTTGAAGTTTGTATACTGCGAGGGCTGGACCAAGAATAGACCATCGGCCAGCTAAACCAATGATAATAAAGGGGTAAATCCAAAACGTGTACGTAATAGGGAATCCAAATGAAACTCCACAATCTTCCACAGTAGGCCAAAACGTCACCACACCTTCCAATATGAGATATAACGGTGTTCAAAAAAACGGGCGACTTGAGGTAAGTATACACGACGCAGCGACTCCCGGTCAGGGGACTTCCGGTGGGTTACTTTAACCTTCCCCGGGCAAACCAATAGCAGCAAGAGGGGACCTTGTTAGCCCTCTGCTGTGAACCAATGAAAGCGACTTGTGTCTAAGAAAGCGAAACGTATACTGATTTTTAGCCCTATGTCCAATACTCCCTTTTGTGTAACCTACCCCAAATAGCCCGGCTGGATAGTTATGTGTCTTACCTGAAGTGGTCCAGTTAGCTTCATCCAGATGCTCTTTTGTGTACTGTACACCAAACCCAGCCGGATCGGCCGGATGCTCTTTGGTGAACTGTGCGCCAAACCCAGCCGGATCGGCCGGATGCTCCTTTGTGTACCGCACATCAAATAACCGGCTCGACCCGGATAGCCATCCATATAAGCTCACTTGACCGCTGGCGTTAACCCCTCCTTAGCAGCTCCGCGTCCAACTCTGGCGCCTCATCCGTCCTCTGCAAAGCTCAACCTTTTTCAGGACCCTTCGCACATACACCTTCCAAACAATCCGCCCTTCGGTCATCCACCATCTGAGGTCACCCAGCTCACCTGACCCGGACGGCCCATCTCCAGCTAGATCACACCCATCTGGCTCGATTCCATGCCTGACACCGTCCTGCCGCTGGTGGATACGCTTGGCAACTGCCATCCGGCATCTACGTCCTTGGTCCGCATTTTCTGCCAATCAGAAGGCGCCCTCGGCCGAATGTATTTCATACCTTCCCGTTAATTAATTCGCAAGTCACTTCACCACAGTACATTAGGTATTAGATATTGCATATTAAATAACATGATTGAATTTACCCCCTAAGCAAAGCGTCGCTCCGCCACGTGTCGCGGTCATTGGGAGCACAGGGTTAACTAGGCCCCTGTAGCTCAACTAATTCCCGGTTAAGACGCGCATAGGGTCGTTTTGGCTTACCGGAAGTCCCCCGACGGGATTGTTTAAGGTTTCAACCCTCACCCCTCACGCCCACGTGTTTGGAACACGTTTATTATTTGGAAAGGTTTTCGTGGAGATAACGTTGTGGTTTACTGTGGAAGATCGTGGTTTTTCGTGGTTTCTAGTTATCTCTCGTTTTATTGGTTGGCCCGGTCTGTTGAAGAGTCCCGAACCGGCCTTACGATACACATACATAGTATCACCCCGTAATCTGTTCTCGGTGAAGATTTCCACCAGAGCGCAACCCCGTCCCGAAGAAATTATCTCTCCCGACCTGATTCGGAACATTTTCCCCATCTAGATTCCACCTGAGTGAGTGAAACCACCGGATACCAACGAGTACACAAGGTGAGATGAAGTTGAATATGGATTCTGTTGCATTAGACGACCGGTTCCGACCGGTACGATCAGGCCAGCCATCCTAGTGATGTTTCGTCCGATTCTGATACTGATCAGGATCAACGGAGTACCCCCTCCGACAATTCATCGTGCGGGCGAGTGGGAATCCGACTCCCCCCAAAAAAAACTTCGGTTATGGATTTGGAAATCGGCTCCACCACAGAGGTATCCAATCAACAAACACCATAAGGAGTGTAATTCATATCATTCCCAACATGTAGACTGAGACATGCGGGTGACTCATTCTCTTCACGGAAGAAACAGCATACCAACGCGAACACGCCATCTAAGGAATGAGCTAGATGAAAATCGACGGAATGCAAAAGACGGTAACCTAGCGAAGATTGTTCGAAAGGATCTTTGTGTAGGCCATTTCGACGCAAATGTAGTCGTGATTCTTGACAAGTCCCATCGAAAGACGTCACGTATCAAGTTCACAACCATAGATTGATATGAATGCTTGGAAATTGGTGTTTTGGCAATTGAAAGTACGGTAGATCTGCTCTTGTTGTCACTAGACGAGCTGTCAGGTGAAGTTGACAGCCATCGAGCAGCATTATATGATTGAGATTGCCAGAGTCGATCCAACACACAAATGGTCTGCCCTCGTCATTACGGTACCTTGTACCTAATGTATAGTAAGGGGGTGGGGGTGCAAGATAGGGGGGTTGGTGCGGGTTGATGTCGACCCGCATACCAGCCCGCGGGTTGCAGGGTGGTCTGCGGGCTACTTTGTTATGAAATAATCTTGGCCATTGTTATAGAGAATGCCTAAAGCGTCGACCGGCGTCGCCAACTTAAAGCGACACCCCCTCAAAATGCTATTATGATTGGTCAAAAATAATAATAGCATTTTGAGAGGTGTCGCTTTAACTTATCTGAGTCGTTGGGGTAATGTAAAAAGATTTCCATTGATGACCTGATGATACAGAAACTCAGATGCAGTGCAAGAAACAACGACTTTACTAGTCCCGAGAAGGTCATAACCCGCATCGCAGCCTCATTCTACTAGTATGACTGAAGAATTTGCGGGGTCGCCTACTGATTCCTCAGTAGCCAGCACATTTTCATTTCCAAAACGTTGAGTCGCGAAACAGTCCAATGACGTAGACTCAAGATCCGAGACGTTCTCAGAGGTAAGCTTAAGCTCTGGTTGTCCAGTTAGACGGTGAAGATCAAGGAAGTGGGAAATCAGCATGCTCAGACCACAAATATTTGTCGGAAAGTCTGAAAAAGACGAAGAAAAAATATTCGGTGAGTCTAAAATTGGAGCAGACGTAGTTTTGTGTGTGAGATGCGATATGAGCTGTCGCGAAGCTAATGGAGAAAAGAATTGTGCAAGTAAGAGAACCAAAGTGGAACGCACTCGTAGACTCCATGCACATAGGTTTATTCTGTCTGCTAGATCACCATTTTGCGCAATACTAACTGGAAATATGCGCGAGTTCTTGCGAGAGGATGTGGAGTTGTATGATATAGAGCCTGAAATCGTGGAAAGATGCTGGTCTTTATGTACACGGGGACGCAGTTTTGGACCTAGAAAATGTGTTGGGGTTACTGATCGCTTCGGATATGTATGAGCTCGTTGCGCTGCGAGAAATGTGCAAAGGCTTTATGCTCAATCCCGCGCAAGAAGTATTTTGTGACCCTCAAATTGTTCAACTACCAGAAAAGATACTGTTGGAACTTATTCCTCAGGACGTACTTCAGATTCCAGAGCTACCTCCGGCAGCTGTCATCCTGCTTCTGTCGGTAGCCGACCCGGGCAGCTAGCTTGGACTAACATTTCTACCAATCGGGTAAATGGATTTACCTCTCATCAGTCCGTTTATTCCGGAACCACTTCACCACAGCCGCCCCTGAGTCTTGTCGCAGCCGCACAACGGTGGAGGCACGATCTCATTACGCATTCATCTTATACCATCCAACGTTCTCATGTCCTGCCCCAACGAACCAAACACGGACTCATCGCCGGCTCGTCCTCCGAGACCAGCTAGGCCACCGGTGGGCTGCCTAAGTACGCAATCCACCGGTCTCGGACGCCGTCCAGGGCAGCCGGAGATAGTAAACCTGAGAAGTCAGATCACTGCTTTGACTTCTCAGGTGGCTGCTCTGGAGAATGCAAACACCGTACTATCATTAACCGCTCGACTGACTGACCAGCGAGCAGATGAGGCCAATGCCCGAGAGGTACTCGCTGCCCTAAACGTCCAAGGCCCCATTGGTCAATTGGAGAATGAATCTGCTGACCGTGTTCGGGAGAGGGACCGATATAAGCTACTGTCTGAGTCTATCGACTCCCTGTGCATCCTGTATCCCTATCCACCGTGGAGTCCCAACGTAAGTGTGACCACACTTGTCCGGGCTTGTTTCCTCAGCTGCTCACTTTACATGTTTCTGCAGGAAAACGTATCATGTACTTCCACACCTTGATGCTCGAGTCTTCCCATACTTCCCGAAAAGTAACGAAGCACTACGAGGAATATATCCGTCTCTCTCGGCGATTGGAGTAATCGCAAGTAAGCTCGGGTCAGCTAGAGAGTTACCGGATCCACCTCTTGCAGAAACTGGAGAAGTACAAGAAACTCTGGAATAATCGACCTCCAAGCCGCCGGAACTTCAATTCCAGATCCCGGACTATGAAGAGACGCATGCCAAGACCCAGTCGAATGTAGATCAAATAGTCTCCGACCTCATGAAACGTCGAGCGGACCCCTTGTCAGCGATACAGGCTGCCCGAGACCGGCTGGCAGAAGCGAATGTCAGGGTGACCCGTCTGATGCAGGGCCCCGCGCCTATCCGACGCGCCATCCGGAATCTTCTCGACTTGGCCTGCCTCCGTGGTATCGGTTCTGATTTTCCCGCCAACCCATCCTTACCGTTGTCTGCTGACTCTGGTGCCGGCGTCGAATCATCCGAGGGGAAGGCGTCCGCCTCAGACTGTCGATGCTGGGGTAACCACAAGCCTCCGGATCTGGGATGCTTCTCGGGACCCTAACCGCCCGCCATTACCAGCCGGTCTACAGCCGGCTTTCTCACCATCCCCAGAGGGCCTCCCGATAAGCGGAGGAAAACGCCGGTCCAGCAGGATTTCGTCGCTTCCCTCTCGGGCGGCCACCAAACGGCCCAAGCAGTCTTCCTTGTCGGCGGAAGTGTCGAAGGTCTGGGATGAGGTCGAGTCGGGCTCCAGTCCTGGTCCGAGCTCGGCCGCTTCAGGTCTGCTGGCTTCAGGAAGGTCGCGCCCTCGTAACCATATCCCAAATTCTTGCCCGGCTCTCCGTCCTCTCCGGTTCTTCTTGGCATTTCTACTCATGACCCCCGAGGGTCATCCACCGCTTCCCCGGATAAGAAAGAGAAACAAGCCTGCTCAAGGTGGACGACGACGAGGCCATTACCGAAGACCTCGAAAAGTCACCTCATCGGGACGTCTTAAGGTCGGATGAGCCGGCCCCAAGCATGGGCAGGTTTTAAGAATCCATCGACGAGTCAAAGAAGTCGGTTGAAGAGTCCCCCCCCTCAGGATTCCTCGTCAAAAAATTTTGAACACTTCCGAACTAAGTGCGGATCGTCCATGGTCTGCGCTCCAGCTAAGAGGCCTGCGTATCGCTGATCTCACTGGCAGCCGTGTCGCCCGATGTTTATCTCGCCCTACGTTGTGGATATTTCCTCCGGCTTTCCGGTCACCCCAGGTTTCGGATTGGTGTACTGACCTGGTCAATCCTACGCAGATAGAAGCGGTCATGTCTCTCGAGCAGTGGACCGTGTTGGCGACGGATATGCCCGATATGGGCTTACCCCGCACCGGCTGGTTTGCAGGTTTTCGTCGTGCGTATGCGGAATTTCTCTCCCACCATTGTCGAGCTATTTGGGATTCCACTCACTTCCTATTCATTTCAGCTGAAGCCCAGCGTGATGGTCCCGTTCTGGCTGGATACCGTGCCCGACGAAAACAGCGCCGCAATCGAGCGGCTGAAAGCTGGGCCAGCCTATGTACCCTCATCGTCGATGGAATCAAAGCCGGCCACTGTGACCTGGACATATTCCTTTGTCCCATGACGTTACACATGGCTAACAGTAAGGTGAAGAAGAAAGGTGAGCCAACCGAGGACGGGACCTGGTATCCAGGACCGTGCACTTCTCCACATGACATACAGGTAAGCAGCCAGTGTCCACCTGGGTGCCCCTCCCGTTCCACTTCTTGTAGGTCAGCCGCTACCAGCAGGTTTGTGGTGAAGTGGTCCCGGGATTTGCTAACGGACCGATGAGGGGTAAATCTGCGGTGGGGCCGATTTCCAAATCCATGATGAAAGTCTTGGGTGGAATCCGGATACCCACTGGCCCGGACGACCAACTACCGGAGGGGGTACTTCGTTGATCCTGATCACCATCAGAATCAGATGAATCACCATTATGGTGACTGATCTGATCCTCCCGGTCA
>MIQA02024165.1:0-20316 GCA_001887855.2 Sclerospora graminicola
TGATAGTCAGTTAGTAAATTGTCATGGGACCATACTTGGTTCGGTTCGATGTCTTGGACACTTTGCCACCAGGCATTATCTTCACATTTTCGTTTCCATTTAGACATGAGTGCCTCTAACCCAGTCGCTACGCCCCTGTGATAGAGCTTGCGAAACCGTTTCCGCATAAACCCTGATATCTTGTATGTCTGAATAGAATCTGGTATTTCCCATCCAATGTAATGTAACTTCGGATGAGCACGAAAAACCACTGTTCGGACAGTACTTTCGGCCTCCAATTCCTGTCCCAAACAACTGTGGGCATCAATGCTCCACTATATACCGTTCAGTTGTTGTTTCACTTCCGCCCATTGTGCTCCATCTGGACTCACACCCTTAAGTCGTCCCGACTCCACTACCTGCCAGTCAAATTCCTGTAAAGGATTAGGATCTCTGCACATTGTAATTGGCGGCGTATCGCCAATAAACTCGCCAATCTCCACTCGTGGGGACGCTAACACTATTGCACTCAACCATCTGCTAATTTTGGCCCTGGTGTGGGACTCTGGTTCAATGCTTAAAACCTGCCATGTAAAAGTAGAGGAAGTTAGTCGTTGTATCCTTAAATCTCTTATTGTCACCATCGTATTTCCTCGCCGTCAATACAGGGACCCTAACTTCTGGAATCCACGGATTGTCCCCCCAATTGTACGTTCCCCAAAACGGAATCAAGTGAGTCGGCAATATCCCATGAAAGCCATAGTGTTCCAGGTCGATCTCTATGGTGAAACGTTCCCCTTGATGTAACGTGTGAGCCTTCCGAAGCAAATTCTCCTCTATGAAGCCTAACACCCGCGGCAGATACTGTCTCGTGTATGTTTCCAATGCCGACGTCTGCGTGGGGTCCGGTCCTAGCCATTCACAAACTTCTCTTGCCACATTGACTTCCCTCTTTTTGTGAGCCCCACCCACTGCCTTACAAAGGGAATATCCTCGGATTGGTGTGAAAAGTATACTGGCGTGGTCACGGTGGGCTGGCTGCAATAAATCGATCAAGGCCCGTTGATAACAATCTGGAGCCGCAATCAACCACTGGCTTGCTATCTTCAGTCGTTGAACTCTTATTGCCACTGGAATCGAAATGAGGCCGACCCCTCCTGCTCCTTTCGGTGTGAACAGCAAATATGGCGTTACCTTATGACGGCATGATTCGGTACTCGTCGAGCTGCCCCAGATGAAATTCTTTTGTAGTTGTAGCAGTCTATGTAACCCTGCTTTAGTTGGTTCGAACATCTTCGCCGTAAATAATATGGCAGGTAGTGCGATCGCATTGAATAGTTGCACACGTTCTGCGACTGCTGTGCTACACTTGGCCGCCGTTGCTAAGCGCCGTTGGATGCTCCGGATTCTCAGTGCCCAATTCTTTTCTCTCAAATCTGCCCAACTGAAGTGATACCCCAGGTATCGTACTGATTCACCTACCGGTAATACTGGTATCGTGTACCATCTCTTGGGTACTTGGGTTGCTTGTAGGAAAAAGAACTGACTTTTTGCCGGCTGAATTTTTAGGCCTGCTAATTGCCCAAACCGTTTCACCACCTGTAATGCTTGTGGAACTTGTGATGCTTTCCGTACAAAAACCTTGGAGTCATCCACAAAAGCTGAAAACCGATGTTCTACCGCCTTGTCGAATTTGAATGGTTGCACCCCTTGTAATTCCAGAGCTTGTGAGATGGCCAGTCCTAGCGGCTCCACTGCCAATATGAAGAGTAATGGTGCTAGTGGGCATCCTTGACGGATGTCGGACCTAACCTTAATTGGACGAGAGAACAGATTGTTTACGTAAAATTCTGCCGTTGTCTCCACATGTAATCTCGCCATTAACGCAATAAATTGATCCGAAAATCCAAATACCGAAAGTACCGTGAATAAATACTGCCTATCCACTGTGTCATAGGCCTTGCTAAAATCCAGAAATAGAATGCCCGCACTGTCATTTAATTCATTCGTTTGAGAGTGTTCATAGGTCGCCAGGATTGCTTTCATCATGATAACAGCTTTATCCATTTTTCTGCCAGCTACAACCCTTGCTGAGTATCTCCAATTAATTGTCCCAAAAACCGTTGAAGTCTCCGCGCTAAAATTTTAGCAAATATCTTATATCCGGTTGTGAGAAGCGATATCGGCCTATAATCAAGTGCGTCATTTGAATCTCCCTTTTTTTGTAATGGTATGACCAGCGCTTTCATGAAAGAATTTGGCGGGGATGCTCCACGTAAAATATCATTAAACACCAATAATAACGGATCCAATAATAGAGACGAGAAATCCTTGAGAAAATCATTTCCCAATCCATCTAGTCCGGTTGCCTTTCGTCTTTCCAAACTTTTAATCGCCAAGTATATCTCATCTTCTTGATATATCTCTCATCAAATCCATATTTTGTTGTACCGTGACCTTCCTCTTCGCTGGAATTGTCATGAATTTTTGAATACTGTCCTTCAGCGAGCTGGTCAGTTCCTCCCTGTGACTGCATCCTAGAATTGATCTCCACGTTAGGGCAAATTTGTCAGGGATGGAGTCAGCTCTCGTGAAGTGCTGTCCAGTTCCTCTTGAAATGTCCGACACCGTCTGGTCTCGCTCCCATACAGCTGTTCTCTTGAATAGCCATCTCACATCGTCCAGTGTTCTGTGCAAACGTTTCCCTTTCCTAAATCTTCGTTCTTGTGTCAACGAGTTTGAGATTCCGGCTATTAGCTGTGTTCTGGACCTGACGTTATCATAAACCAGCTTTTTCAGTTGGTGTACTCTCCGCTTCCGCCTCCTCAGTATTCGCCGTTTCGTCAAGAATACGAGATCGAGTATATTTGCCAGACATGTATCCCATTCCGACGCTGCTCCAACCCGGCCTAAATACTTCGTCAGGGGGGATAGGAATGCCGGATTATATATTACATCTCTCGAACCCATAAATGGGTATACCGAAACACGATGTTTTTCCAACTATCCGGGTGGTTGCAGGATCTTTCAAATATAGCGTCACTTGGTTGTGATCAGAATACACCTGTGGAAGAGATACCTCCACCCATGAGACCCACGACAATCCAATGCTCCGGAGACGTAAAATCTGTCGATTTCGACTTGCTTGGCCGCCTCTCCAATATGTGAAGTGGTCAATTGGATCTAACTGCACATCCTCTAGGCCGAGCCTAGTAGCATTCTTGCATCTTCTAATCGTCTGTCCTGAACAAATCTTTGTAACTCATACTTTCTGGACGTAGTGATCTTGTTCCTCTCAGTCGATCAATCACCGGCATATCTACGCAATTAAACCCCCCCATAATTAATTTCAGTGGTTGTTTAGGGATAAAGTCGCATAGGTCCGAGTAAAAGTGTTCTTGTAGTTTTGCATCCCCGGATGGTCCATACACATTAGCCACAACTGACCCTTTCCATACGATAGCAATAAAACGGTTTGACCATCTGTGTTGCATCCGTGGTCGAACATCCTCAGCAATATCTGGTCGAACTAGAATAGATACTCCACCCTGTTTTAGTGGAAACCTGTTCCAGTAAGAAATTTCAGTAGTCGTCGGTAGATGTGATTTGCCTTAAACTTGTGACCACAAAGTGGCGGCATATTCATATTCCTGTTGGGACGCCACATGTGTCTCCTGTATCAGGGTAAAATATGCCTGTGAATCCTTCGCTCCCGACCTCCATGCCACCATCCAATCTCGATCTTAAAGCCCCTCACATTTTGAGTTATTATGTGAGGAGTTTGTTGTCTCTTTCTTTCCATCACTTCCTTATCTTCCGATCGATATATTCCATGTCTTGAAGGGTCTTCCACTTGACATATGTATCTGATTGGTCAAGGTGAAAGTAACGTAATTCATCAGATTATGGTGGGTCATCAGTTTATAGCGGAAAAATTCTCGATAACCAATCAGAAACACGATATTCAAAATACACTCCAACCACTGGCTGGCTTTTCACAGCATCAGTTTATGGCACCCGACGAGCAAATCACACGACGCTTGCGCAAAAAAACAGTCCACTGATATTTCTCTCAAAATAACTAAAATATTATTTATCTCGATGCTTCCGTATGTTTTTTCGGTCCGTCTGACTAAAATAAACCACAATAGTGGTAAAAGGGTATTCAACAGGACATTGCCCTACCCAACCTAATAAATCTCTGGTGTATCGGTTGTTTAAAAGCATTGGTCGTTCTCCTCAATAGAGCTCCTGCCAAAATCTGCTGCATAGAAAACTCAAACTTTGCCATTTGTGCGCCACTGGAAAAGCCAAATATTAACGGCTTAGGCTTATAAACAGACCAGCTGACGCACCATTTTTTAAGGCCATGGTCCAAAACTTTTTATTCTCATTCTCAAATCTGATATGTTCCACTCCAAATAAAGGGCACTTTTGGACCACGAAACCATTTTCATTCTAGTCGTCATTTTCGAATTTGAAGAATAACTGAAAGCCGTGCTCAAGGACGTGGATGAGAGTCACCGCAAGATTATTTTATTTATTGACGAGCTGCATACGTTAGTGGGAGCAGGAGGTAACGAAGGATCGATCCTCAGTTCTTAGACCTATAGTAAACTCAAGTGAAAAAATCCAAGCATAAAGCACTTTAACGTATGAAAAATGTCCAGTTACTTAGAGAAACCACGAGACGCTTGCTCGCTACATAGGCTACACTACCTCTTCCTTCCGTCCCTGCATCTTCTTCCGTCCTCTTGGGCTGGCCATTCTCTCAACTTCGTCGCCCATTTCTTTTCACTCGACTCGAGAGTCACCTAAGAAGTCGTTGTTGTGGAATCTGCTCCTGGAGCTGTACCTTGGGCAATCTGAAGGTTGCCCTGGTAGTAAACTTGCCACAGCTGCACGAAAACCACAATGTAGACCACTAGTAACGACCCAAACACGTTTGCAGTAAAGGTAGCAGCCGTGTGGTCCCAGCCACAGTATTCCGTAATACTCATTTTGACCATGGGATGGAATTGGCTCATGATAACGAAGCCAAAGAACAAGGCTGAGACGTAATTCCACGGGTTTATCGCGTTTTCATACTCGAAAAAGCGAATCAAAGCTACCAATTGGCTGAACAAGAGGGTAAAAAAGAAGAGCACGTTGGGGATTTCAGTCCACGACGTCTTTTGCCCAGCACCCGTGTTTGCCCACGACTTATCTTTTCCACTCACACGCGCTTGAACGGCTTCAAAAATGGCCATCATCGTAATGAACGAGAACGAAACCACGTCTGTTGGGCACGCCACACGTCATTATTGTCAACAGCATGATTCGCCAGTAGATTCAGCACCCACCGACAGAATATCACGGGCAAGAAAGAGTAGAGGAATCTCGTTCCACGAGCATAAATTGGAGCGTCACCCGTGCATAGGTAATAAATGGCAATCGAGACGTAACACAAGGCGACAATCGAACCGAAAGGGTACAGCACGGAATCGCAAAAGAACATTTTACGAGAAAATGCAAGGGATGGCTTTGGATCCGAGGCAGGGACACGCGGAGGACGCCAGTCGGGGTCAACTTCACTCTCATTTTTCATCAATAAAATCTGCACAGCACCCTTTGCCCAACGCTTCTTTCGACCCATTGCAGCAGCCACAGTCTCGGGCACGGCCCCTTCACAAAGACGGATACGATCCTTGGCATCACCTTCAAAGTCCTTTCGAAAGTAGATAGAGTCCCATCCTGATGTATGGAGCACATTTCCAGTGTACGCATCTTCAGTCTGAGTACCATATTGAATGCCACCAATCGAATCAAATGCCTGACGACGAAACACCCGTTTGACCCGGCAAAAGCAGCTAAATCGAACCCATCGCGGCCACACTGGACAGCATCAAAGAAAATGGTAATCTTGTGTCCACAGGGATCGCCCATAATCGTCAACTGCGGTGTATCTTCAAAGTACTGTGGTGTCTGCACATATGACACTTGATTCCATGAAATGTCATCACTATACTGATGTCCATAGGTCACTAGGTCTCGGAGGTGGTTCGAAAAAAGGATGACGATCAGGTCGTACCCATCGCCTAAGACGCAGCATTTTTTTCAACCAAAAGCACGTCACAGGCTGCAGTGATACGTTTGCGATAGCTGCGGTAGGTTTGCAGTCGGCCCAGTAACTTGTGATCACGTAAACGACATCGGATATTAGAACATTCGCTGTGTCGTAAAGCCTGCCATTATTGTCAGCAATAATACTTCCATCTCCTGACGCTGTGAGAACAGCCGTCACGGAGAGAACTCCGGCGGCATTGTCCATCTTGATTGCGCAAATACGTGTGACGGACACAAAATACAATACTTGAGAATCGTTTTTCGTTTGAGAATCGCTCGGCAAGTCATTCTCATCTGAGAATGGATTTGGAGGGGTAGGGCAAATTTTCACCAATGAGCGTCAGCTTTTTTGAGAATGAGAATGGCTTTTGCGTTTTGGACCAGGGCCTAAAACAGCTTTATTTCTGTACCTGTCTCAATCCGATTGGCTTAAAAGTGCCAAAATGATGGCCAAAAAGCTTAAATACCCATTTTGACCCCATAATCTGATGAATTACGTTACCCATGATTTGGCAGATTTCCCGTTGTGTTGCCCTTAGTACTGGGCACCCTGCTGGGAATCTTCAGACGTAAGAATAATGCCATCTGTCTGATGATTGGCCCTTGGAGACCCTGCCGATTGCATGTATAGAGTTATGTCCTTCCACGCATTATCAATCCCCGTTTCGACTGCTCGTACTTTGTCTAAGTATTCCGGGATCAGAGTACTAGTCTTGAAATGTCTTTGGAGCATTGTCACTATCGAGTCCACTGGATGATGGTCTTCACTCAACAAAGCTGCTAATTTCTCGGCGAAAAGGTGAGCGCAAACACGCCAGTATATTCTCTGTTAGAATCCGAGGCGACACTTGTCGACGCAATTATGCTAGCTTACAGAGTGTACGATTAAGATCTTTTTTATTAAGTCGTGCATATCCCTCACAGAGATCCGTTTCGTACACTTGCCCTATTTTAAGGGGTTGCTGCCATCGCTTTACTTTTCCCCAAGTACTCCCATAAATTCGAAGTAAAGTCATGCATCGTCTTGGCGTTCGCCACGCCAATGTAGCCGTGATCAGTGACGAGTTGATTAAAAAAGTGTCCTGTGAGGAATTGGATCCGGCCAACAATGACGCCATCAATGAGGCCGACCAAAGTGTGGATTTTCTCAAACTCAAGACACTGTCGCTGTCTTTCCAGAAAATCTTAAGGCTGGAAAACCTCGAGACGTTGCGTAACCTCGTGAAATTGCAGCTGGACAACAATGTGCTACAAGAGATAGACGGGATTAGTCACCTCGTCCATCTTGAATGGCTTGATCTTTCCTTTAACAATATCTCCTCTATCAATGGCCTTGAAAATCTTGTAAAGCTTACAGACTTAAGTCTTTATGACAATTGTATCTCCAAGCTCGAAAACCTCGGTACTCTCAAAAGACTTGAGGTAGGCAGAGACTATTTACTGCTGTTAGCTCAAATACCATCAGCTATTGACACTATCTTGAAATCTTAGGTCCTATCAATAGGTAATAACTCGCTATCCTCCACAGAAGAACTGCTCTACTTAAAGTGTCTTGAGAAACTGCGCGTTCTTAAGATGAGTGGAAATCCTGTGTGCGCCGATCCGGAATATCGACCGTGAGCGTTGGAGGTGGTGCTTTCATCCTAATGCCCACGAGCTGACAAGTGGTCAATGTTTAATTGTCCTGTGCAGGTTTCTGCTGGCTCATTTAGAAAATCTTCAGTATCTGGACTACGCCTTCCTTGAGGAAAATGAAATAACTCAAGCACGAGAGCAATATAAAAATGAGTTGGAAGAGTTGAAGGAACTCAAGAATATTGAAGATGCTGCACTAAGCAGAGAAGCGGATCAACAAAAGTACTTAAGTGTGGTTAACGACGCAAACATGATAATTCTCGAGGTCTGTACTCCTCCACTTTGGAACTTTGGCACTTTCTTTTTCTTCTTTCTCATTTTTTTTAATTGCTTGTTAGACTTTGTTGACGGACATGTTCAAGGAAGACATTGAGATAAATAAAATAAAGATGCTACCTGGAATGCGCAATATCATCGATGGCTACATCGAAAAGGCAAAAGCAGCTTCAGTAAACGTAAAACTTGATTTGCTGGAGAAACATTCGTCATTGATGAAGGAAGTGGACAGATTCAAGACGATGTATGAACAAGTACAAGCTGACGCCCAAGAAAAAAGTATAATGGCACTGGAAACCTATCGCCGATCAGCTAAACAGCTTTTAAAGCAAGCTACTGCCTCTTCAGCATCGGATGGTGATGGATCAGAATCTACCGTGGGGTTACAACTTCTTCAGGATGCCGAAAGTTTAAGCGAGAAACTGCATTTTGAGCTCATGAACATCGAGTCCGACGTTGTTGAAACAACGCAGGAACTAATTACTGAACTGGAGATTTCCACTGAGGCAATAGGTTCCGAGGCACGTAATATCGCCACCGAGCATTTCCGAACCATTGAGATTTTCGAGGACAACTTTTTCGAGAATGTTAGCCAACTTGCAGTAACGTTGCTCGAGAGAATGACCTCCGACAACAGCGAGTACGTACCGGATGAGTGCCGCATCATCTTGAACGATAGAGATGCGCTAAATGATACGATTAATGGATCACACGATATTCACATTGGCAAGCTTTTTGCTCAGGAAGATGCATTCCATCAACATAATCGAATTAAAGTAGCTGAGATCGTGAAGGGTGCCAAGGAGCAGGAGTGGGCTCGTAATCGTGCTCGTGTTGCTGAGGTTCTTTGCCTGAAGGAGAAACACTTGAGCGACATTAACAATGTACGTGACGAAATTAACCGTGTCGACGACGAGAATTTTTAAGGTTACAGCTTCAAAATTACACGGTGCATCGATAATTTCGTTTTTCAAACTGCAAGATCATTAAATTACCATTCTTACAGCTAACCCAAGGTATGAATGAGACTTCGCTTCCACAACTTTTGACAACCCTGTGTCTCCAAAATGGCTGATACACTTAACGGTTGCATCACTCTGTCGCTTCACTCATTTAGACCGTCTTAACATCCGAGTGCGCGGATACAACACAGCCTGGTACTTTAAGGAACGAATCAAAGTCATACTTGACGTTTTTTGGGCAGCAGCTCCAGTACTTGCTGGCGTCATGGAAGACGGGTGCGCCAACGTGGTGTCTACACAAAGTATCATTGTTCTCCGCGACAACGTATTCCTGTTGGCAGCCAAGATTGACACAATTTGCTTTGCCATCTGTACGCTTAGGAGGTGCGGACGTCTGACTCTCTTTGGCCGCAGAGACAGCAGTTACCGCGTTGGGATTATTCTGGTTATAGTCGTCGATAGACTTAAGTGGGGTACCCACTAGCGGAGCAGCACCATCGCTCGAGTTAGCCGCTGCTTGTACGGTAGGCGACGCTGCAAATTGTTTATTAGGTCCCACGGTAGAATGGCGGCCGACGATGCACGGCTCAATCTTCTCGAAATCGTCCCAATCGTACACCATCTTGGACGAACAGCATTGCCAGCCCTTTTTCATGTCATGAAATAGTGGTGGCAGGCTGTGATGACGGCACGCCTGCTCGTTGTTCTCCTCCTCCAAGAACTTTTTCTGACAACCGTGATTCTTGCACTGTAAATATTTCTTGTCCGATGCAGCGGACGTCACACTTTCTACAATAACAAGTGAGCGCTAAATACACTTTCATAATTCAAACACAATGCTTTCACATCTTACTTTCCGTCTGGACGGGCTTTAGTGTCGACGCGCCTGCCTTAAGGAACAGGTCGTCGTACTTCTGCACAGCCGTGTGCAGCAGCTCGTCGCCAAAGAGCAGCGTGTTGCTCTTCTTCTCCAAATGCATTTGAGCGCTGTCTAGTACATTGTCCGGCTTCTTATTATTGTAGTGCTCTACAAAGAACTGCTTAACCTTAGTACTCGACCCATCTTCCAGAACATTCCACGACATACCTCCTTTAAGTAATCCACGCTATGACCTGCCCATTTCGACGGCAATGTCATTTTAAGCGTTAATGACTGCGAATCATCACCCTCTTCGTAGTGCATGTACACTTTCTTCGCCACAGCGCCTTCGATTTTCGCAACTGTCGTCATTTTAACCTGCCGTGTTCGACTTTTGTATCCGGTAAGTAACTTTGAAAATGAAATGACAAGTTGAAAGGAAAGATGATATGATTGGTCAAAACTGCAAACAATTAAGTTAAATCAAAAAGCGCGGCTGCACTGACATTCACTCTTCGGATTCCGCACTCGAGGTAGCGGCGCTCGATCATGAGCCTCACGGTGCGCCGAGTGCACGCCTCTTGTTATCTGTAACGATTAATCTTTACCTATCTATTGTTTCATCTAGTCCATTGCTAGCAAGACGAATACAATTTTGGAGCTCGTCAAGCGCCTGACCCAGCATGAGGAAGAGTGGAAGGACAAATGCGCGGCTTTTCACGAGCTGCGCCAACTCCTCGTGGACCTCTCTCCTCTGAAAAACGAGTCCTGTATGGCTTCAAAATCTACAGAAGATGTCTCGAGCCTCTTTTCGCCCGAAAATGTGCAGGCATTGACTCAGCCCTTTCGCTTTACGGTGACGGATCTGCGCTCAACGGTTGTTAAAGAGGCGTGTACCACTCTGTCGGTACTGGCACGAACACTAGGGCCTGGAAGGTGCAAAATGCTTATACGAGACGTGTTCCCCACGCTACTTGAGGCTCGCGGTGGCTCAAATAAGGTGAGTACATGGGGTGGCGATGCTGAGTTATAAAATTTACACTGACATCAACATCAGGTTAATACTGCAGCTGTTCACAGCTGTATTGAAGCTATTGTGGATGCCATACCAAGTCGATTTGTACTGGCACCCGTGCTACAAACGCTGGACACTAGCAAGTAAATGAAGCCGTTGGTATCATTGGGAGATTTGTTGAAATTGACTAAAAATTGTGGTGCCAATAGGAATCGTGACGTGAGAGAAAGCTGCATTCATTACGCATATTTGGCATTGAATGGCTGGAGCACTGCAGTGTTGGAGCGATTTAGGATACCTCTTCAGCATGCGATCGCGGTAATGATGCCCTCTATTTGATGTAGCCAGAGTAGAGTTTAATACGGTGTTGTATGTAACGTGCGCAGGCGTCGCTCAGTGATGCTTCTCCCAAAGGAAGAGAAAGGGCTCGTGATTGCTACTGGTAAGTTGGTGGGATTCCACATTGGGGTTTTCTGTGATAGTACCAGCCAAATACTAAATTGAAACGTGTTATAGGAAATACATTTCAATTTGGACTGATGAAGTAAACAGGTGCATATTCGGCACATTTTGAAAATGAGAAACGATTTCTAATATGTCATGGTTTGATGTTTCAAGGTTAAATAAATTGCTTTCTGATGGAGTAAAAAAACATTTGAAGCGATCTAGCAAAGCAGCCTGTTTTGAAACCTATTTTCAGGTGTTTATCTGTGTAAACTGAATAATCTGTATTGCTAAACTAATGCTCTATATTTTTTTAGGCTACAAAGCGGAGACGCTTAGCGACGATTACAAACACTGTCGTATCGGATAGTGTACCGAAAACTCTGCTAGCTGGAGACACGAGCAAATCTTTGAAGAAACACTGTCAACAGTTGAGTACATCCCTTGCAGCAACTGAAAAGAAAGCGATACAACCGTGTGAAGCGACAAAAGCTTTAATTGAAAAGCACGATATAAAACTTGCCAGCGCAAGTGCACAACTAGACAGAAACCTCTCGACACCACAATCTTCTTTGAAAAAGCCCCGAGATATTAAGGTTCTCTCGAAAATTCCGACGCCACAGCATTTAACGCGTGCAAACTCAATGTCAAGAGTCGAATCTACAACAGTTCTGGAAGTCAAGCTTGCTCAGTCAAAAGAAGAGAACGCTTATCTCGCCAAAAAATTGAGTATTCAGGCTCAAGAGCTTCAGCGATTGCACGATCATATCCAAATGATGAGCGAGGAGAAACAAATGGGTGAATCAGGACAGAACAACGTTCTAGTAACAACATTTATAGCTCCTGCAGACGACCGAGCAACCATAGATAACATAAAGGGCACACTAGGTAAGCACTTTACCAGCCCGGTTGCTGACAAGGATACAAGCCAGCCCAAAGCAATAAAAGAACAGATACAAGATAGTTTATCATCTTCTGTCCCTTTGCCAACCCACGATCAAACCATCTCGGGCAGTAAAGCTGACCAGCAAGAGCAACCGCAAGCCGCAAAGCCACCATTAAAGGCGTCGAATGCTGAGGTGAACGACGAGGTGAACTCTTTGCGGAGCGACAAATATGTGCTGGAAGAGCGGTTAGCTGCACAGAGTGCGCAGTTGGAGGAACTTCAAACGCAGCAAAATGCCGCGGTGGCCGAACACGAGGAGAAGAGAAACGAGTTGAGAAGCGAGGTGTCTTCATTGAAAAGTGACCATTCGGAGGCGCTAGCACAATGCGGCACTAAAGACGAACGTATGGCGCAGCTGGAGAGCGAGCTGTCGTCGTTGACGGAACAATTGCAATCCGCAAAGGCAGCATTAGATGTTTCGAAGGCCGATGTAGACGACGAAGTGAGTGCTTTGCGGAGCGAGAAGTCTGTGCTGGAGGAGCGGTTAGCTGCTCAGAGTGCGCAGTTGGAGGAACTTCAAACGCAGCAAAATGCCGCAGTGGCTGAACTCGAGGAGAAGAGAAACGAGTTGAGAAGCGAGGTGTCTGCATTGAAAAGTGACCATTCGGAGGCGTTAGCGCTGTGCGGCATGAAAGACGAACGTGTGGCGCAGCTGGAGAGCGAGCTGTCGTCGTTAACGGAACAATTGCAAGCCGCAAAGGCAGCATTAGATGTTTCGAAGGCCGATGTAGACGACGAAGTGAGTGCTTTGCGGAGCGAGAAGTCTGTGCTGGAGGAGCGGTTAGCTGCTCAGAGTGCGCAGTTGGAGGAACTTCAAACGCAGCAAAATGCCGCAGTGGCTGAACACGAGGAGAAGAGAAACGTGTTGAGAAGCGAGGTGTCTGCATTGAAAAGTGACCATTCGGAGGCGTTAGCGCTGTGCGGCATGAAAGACGAACGTGTGGCGCAGCTGGAGAGCGAGCTGTCGTCGTTAACGGAACAATTGCAAGCCGCAAAGGCAGCATTAGATGTTTCGAAGGCCGATGTAGACGACGAAGTGAGTGCTTTGCGGAGCGAGAAGTCTGTGCTGGAGGAGCGGTTAGCTGCTCAGAGTGCGCAGTTGGAGGAACTTCAAACGCAGCAAAATGCCGCAGTGGCCGAACACGAGGAGAAGAGAAACGAGTTGAGAAGCGAGGTGTCTTCATTGAAAAGTGACCATTCGGAGGCGCTAGCACAATGCGGCACTAAAGACGAACGTGTGGCGCAGCTGGAGAGCGAGCTGTCGTCGTTAACGGAACAATTGCAAGCCGCAAAGGCAGCATTAGATGTTTCGAAGGCCGATGTAGACGACGAAGTGAGTGCTTTGCGGAACGAGAAGTCTATGCTGGAGGAGCGGTTAGCTGCACAGAGTGCGCAGTTGGAGAAACTTCAAACGCAGCAAAGTGCTGCGGTTACCGCACTTGAGGCGGTCATTTGCAGATTGTAGAGATTTGCTTCGAGAAGAAGTATGTGGCTCATACGAATTGTTAGTTGTTGATTTGGTCGTTGTTGCTGCTTCCTATTTCTAATTTACTCTGTTGTTGCGTTTTCCGTTTTTGGCCATGACCAATGTTAATCAGTCAGTCATATGTCTGTTTTGATAGAGGCCATGATGATCGATCGACTTTTTCCATATATGTCATGCGAGATGAAAAATTACCGAAAATATTATATTATAATGAAGTTTAAGCCATGGTAGCAGCACTTCGATATACAATATCGATACCATTGTAGTCGTCCAGACTTAATGAATCTTCCTCCACCAACAGAGCAGTCGTCTGGATAGTCGACTTCTTCACCTTGGGTTCAGCAATACGCTCTGTAGGTTTTTGCCGACTTGACGGTAACTTGAAGGATTTGCTGCCAACAAGTCGCTGTCCTAGCTCTCGGCACTGGCAGTGAGCAATAATTGGCGCTCGTACAGAAGTGAAGTCACAAGAGCCACGAGAACACGTGGACTCGTTTTTTCGGCACCTTGATGTATACCGATCGAGCGATCTGTAAAATGGACTCGGTAGACATAGCTCTGCTTCAGCTAAATCGAAGTAGTAGAGTGCAGTTGCACTGTTTTCAAAACTGCTTGAATGACTGATATGATGGAGAATGTTAGAGTCCATTAACGCATTACCCATGCGAACTGCTTCGGCTGGATGCCTTACGAAGCGCCGATCGATCATATGATCAACAAGAAATGACCCCGGAAAACTGTCGGAATGATGAGTTTCTGCGCTTGATCCGCTCGTTGCAGATGGGGGTACACATAGATCGTTCATTAACTCAAGTACGAATCGCGCACTCAGCTCTTCTTGAAGCTCTTCCAAATTTAACACTATTTGGTCTGCGGAAGGACGAAGAGCAGGATCACAATGCCAAGAGCGTTCAATAATGTTGCGTAGTTTTTGAGGAGTAGTGCTAGCTATCCTGGGGCGCACTCCGTGCAAAACAGTTTCAATAATATGGGTTTGATCTCCGTTTTCTTGAGGAAATTTTTCGTCACTAGGATGTAGAATATCCCACATCGTAATAGCAAGAGAATAAACATCAGCAGCTTGCCCATAAAAATCCAATTCTTCTCGCTCGTCTAATATTTCGGGTGCAGCATACTCAACTGAGTACATCTTCCCTGTGGCTGTTCTTCGACGTGAATCAAGGTCTGAACTTGTTTTTTTCAACGGTGAGTCACTCTCAGCCTTAATAGCACACTGCTGATCAGACATAACATGCAGCGCGTGCATTTTCCCCGTCATTTTTGATGTGATTCTTGCCTCGCCAAAGTCGGACAATTGTACATTGCATTCCGCGTCCACGAGAAAATTGGATGACTTTATATCCCGGTGGACAAATGGGGGGTTAAAACTGTGAAGATAAGCGACAGCACGAGCAGCATCCAACATGTATCCAAGGCTGATTAGCAATTGCTGTCGTGAGGGATGAACCTTTTTCCGACGAGCTTGATCACTCAATGTGTCGGCCAGACTACCTTGACAAAGCTGGAACACAAGGCATATGGTTGGTGGGGCAACACACATTCCATAAAATTTGACGATATTTGGGTGGTTCAGCATGCTGCACATCGATGCTTGGTGGGAAAAGGTTGCGACGACATCATCGGAGCAACTTGTAGGTGAGTATGCTTTGACTGCCACAAGGGTCTTGGTCTTGAGTGTTCCCTGAAATACAGTCGACATGGACCCTTTTCCAAGCTTTCGAATGAGCTCCAAATACGCAAAATCGATCACTCTTTTCCGGTTTATTTCAAGGAAGACATGTAAGCCTTCGGGAGAGATATGCTCACTCAGATCATTCTCTCGTTGTAACATTGCTCGTTGTCCAATTCCTCGCCAATACTCAGTGTCTGCCTTTAAAACGCGCCAAACGTGGAGTGGACAGAATGCGACATAGGTAAGAAGTCCGTACAGAAAGTATTGGCTGTAAGCGCCTATCCTTCGGCTTACGAGGACAGCCATCAGTAACGCGGTCAGTAGGAAGAGCACAATTGCACCAGTACATAGCTCTCGAATAATGCGCTTCGTGGCTCGGCTTGGAGGCTTGATGAATGCATATACGAAAGGAAGCATTTGCAAGCTGTGGATACAATGTAGTCCGATCGTGAATTCTTTTTTTAACTCTGGTACTGCCAAAATGTAGCACATTGCGCAGTATGACAGTATGAAAGAAATTACTACCGATCTTCTGACAGCTGGGAGTGAGAGGCTCTTTTGAAACATCAGGACCAACACACTCATGAACATGAATTGATTACCAGAGTAACACGCTTCAAGTACGAGTGGAGAGATAAAATCTTGAAACAGGTTCATTGCCAGTGCCATCACCAGAAAAACAATGTACACACCATTTACGATGCTCAACACGATCAATAGTGGCTCAAACGCGGGCAAAATCACCTTCTTAGCTGCTATTGCGTCTCCCCTCAATGCTCCAGCTCGGTTTATACGCATATGCCAGATAAGACCGATGCAAAGGAGCCAAATGGTCAAAAATCCTGCCAAAATGAAGATCGTTGTCACTCGCAAACGTTGTGAAGCGTTTGTAAGAGATTCATTATTGCTGGATGTCGCCATTGTCTGGAAGCTGTTGGATGGCTTTCTGATTGTAGAATAAGGGAGATGTGCACCCACCGAAAAAAGTACTCCGGAGTAGAGCTATTATTGTACTGGTCACAATTGATGATACCAAATTTAGACTTTCATTACCATATCGAAACCTATAATGGCATTTAGATGCGTAGATTCAGAGAATCATTCTATTTTGTCAACAAACAAACGCGTCACACCAATCGGGATTGGATCGCAGATTGTTGCACAAAAAGATGAGTAATTTCAATTGTCGATTTCGTAAAATCGTCCCTCCCTAAAACTCGATTTTTGTAAGCAGTACTTTTGTATGGAGGGAGATATGACCGGCGCGGACGTATCAGTGCGAAGTTAGTACAATCGGACGATCTTCACTCCTGGAGGACAGTTAAGTGTAGATTTTTTTTTGGTTGAGTAGAGTACTGCATGTCAAAATCGACGTGGTATCCCACAATATGCGTCACACCGAAGAGAGCGTAACTTTGTCTCTCTTGTATATACATGTAGTTGCCGCTTCTGTGTTTTTTGAATGTTTTATGTATAAAAGCAAACAAAAAAAATTCCAGCATCCAAAACGAGATTTCTGCCCGCAGTACTTTCCGGACTGTCGTGATGGAAACTTTCCATCACGATAATATATTGAATGTTTCCCTTGGAAACATTTAAAACCCAGATCATTTTCATCTGATGTGGGACAAGCGAATATAAATGTGATGGTGCAGGAAATGTGAGATATGCTTCCACGAGCAGAACATCCCAGTTCAACTGGGCCAGTTGCGTTTGTCAACATAGATGTGGGAATGGACTCAATGATGCAGTACATCCGCTAGTGCAGAAGGGTCTCAAGTGGAATAGCATCATACGGGCTATGTATATCCCACATGACAACAAGCTAGAGCTACATTACATCTTGGTGCCAACCAAACCGGGAGAACGATACCAGGTTTCTCCACACAGCGACGCAGCTACAGTATTGCGACAGGAACGGGATCACCGCGCAACTTTTAAATTGAGCAACAACATGACATTCATACTACAGTAGTACCCATATGCTCAGACCCCGCAAATCCTGCTAGAAAACGGCAACAATCATTAGCAAGCGACAAGTGCATGAGGTAGCGGCTTTCAACACCAGAGCCTGGAGGAGGTGTGGCAGCACGAGAAGGTGCTCATCAATTACCAAGCCTGGGTAATTTACAGCCTAGCCATTCTGCAATCTGTATTTTAAGGTGTAATACGACGGGGTTTGGTGTGGGTTGACGTTAGTCCGCAGTCCAGCCCGCAGGTCGCAGGCTGGGTTGCGGGACCCGCAGGTTGTTTGGGGACCCAGGATTTTTTTTTGTTGTCTCTTCTGCTGTGAGAGGGCTTACAGCAAGTTCCGTCTACACGAGATTGAGGTGTCATGGGAAGCTACCGCAAAGTTTGGAGTGAACAAACTGGGAGGGCGGCTGAAGAATATAATGTTCAATACGGTATAATAATCATAGATTGAGCTAATTGTCCGTTGCAGCATCGACTTTCAGGCTAATGAATTGTCAACGAAAAAAGAGAGCGAGATACTGACAACACCGAAGCTGAAACGCAGCATTAATAAAATTAATACCACAGCTCGTAATTTTTTACTGAAGCAAGGAAACTGCATGGAATATTATAAAAGAGCAACGACGAAAGATTGCCACTTTTCTACCGATCTCTGTAGTTATTAACTACAGAGATCGGTAGAATACGAGTGGGCGTTGGCGTTTGAGACGGCTCGACATCATGAATAACTATATACCAGATGCACTCAAGTTCGGTAATTATGCGCGCACTGCTAACATGTCAACAATCATATCGTTCTAGTACCAGCAGTCATTGAGAAGCAAGACGGTAGAACTGTTTGCGGTCAACATCAAGCTACAGCAAGAACAGCAATCGACTACTCTACACTGGATGTGAGTGCGAATTTTAGGTGATTTTTTGTCTTCAACTGTCACTGCTCGCCTTCAGAATATCTGGGTAACCTATCAGAAAAGCCATTGGTGGACGTAAGTAGAAGAAAGTACCGGTACCGGTATTTCAAAATGCCTATTTTGACAAGTTACCCAAAAGCGCACACAGGAGTGAAATTTGTCAAGCCCAAGTGGGTCAATGTGCTTGTGGGATTGCTGCTTTATGTGTCACGTTTAATATCTAGTTTGGATAGTCGGCAGGCTAAAATTGTTGTAACTTATCATTAGAAAAACACCCCTATTCTTTTTAGAGAGTGGTTACTTCCTGACAGCTATATTTTTCATTACCCAACAGTGATATTTTACAATTTTTGGTTAAATTACTTACGATCCACTATAAATTGTATTCATATAATTGGTTATATTACGGTGTCAGGAAGGACATAAATTCTGCGGAAAAATATATGCAAAGCGCTGATTGGCCACTTGCAGGTGTCAGTTGCAAGCCAGGAAGCATGGACGAAAAAAAGAATGTTCAAGGAATGTTCTCCAACCGCCTGACTCTACGCAGCCCTCTAACCGGCGAACGCCACGGTGTATAGTATACCGGTACACCTTTTCCAGTCCTAGTTCGGCAAAGAACACAAAAACAAATTCGGCAAGAACAAATTAAATCCGGCAAACCTTCCAGGTTGCCTACCGTAGCCTAACATTCCTCTAAATAGTTTGTTTTTGTGCGTAAAAGTGAGTACAAACGTACACCTTTTCCAGTCCTAGTTCGGCAAAGAACAAATTAAGAACGGCAGAACAAAAGCAAATTCGACAAGAACAAATTAAATTCGGCAAAACTGACAGGTTGCCTAAAGTCTCCAGTGCTGCTGGCGAGGTATGAAAGTCTCATACTTTTATTCTTTTTCTTGTGTGCCAGAATTCTAACGTTGAGCCTTGTGTCAACTCAGCCTTGTTCAAGAAATTGCCGTGCTCTTGGGTACAGCTAGGGGGACATCCTTTTAAGCCTGGTGTTTGGCTTTTCTCCTTATCCTCGCGACTGGTTACTACTGCGGCCTAACATTTCTCTAAATAGTTTATATTTATGCGTAAGAACGTAGTATTGTTCTGTGTGTAAAAAGTTCCTAGATTTAATTATTTTCGACAGTTACTCGTTCATAGAAGAAATGACGAAATTGGATTTGTTCTTGCCGAAATTTGCTTTTGTTCTTGCCGCTCTTAATTTGTTCTTTGCCGAGCTAGGACTGGAAAAGGTGTACTTCCACCACACATTTAAAATTAAAGAAAAGATTTTCGGCGCGAAAAATGGCACGAAAACGTACCCGGAAACCCTCCCCCAAGAAGACGTCTGGCAGTTTACTTCATCCCAACCTGTAAATTCTCTTTCTTCCAGCGGAGGTCAAACTGCTGCTTGCTTTTCTATGTCGTCATTTTTCTGCTCCGTCTTGCGGCTCCGTCCGGGCGGCTCTGACCCCTGCCTCCCCCTCCCCTTGTAGTCATCATAGCTGCTTTCACTCGAGCCAATACGGCCCCTGTGGTCGGCCTCAAAGCTGCTGTCCTATGACTGTAAATGAAGCGCGATCATATCAGTGCGACGGATAGCATAATCACTTTTATTGATGCTCATACTAATATCTGATGAATTTGTTTTAGCACTTCTAGGAGCGAACAAACTTCTACTGTCTTTATTTAAATTGTGATTGACTTTATTGATGTGTTTCTGTGGTGTAGTCGCTCTCAGAAATTCTTCCTGAGACGCGAACACCCACGGGGGGGCCAGACGACCTGACTACCGGAGGGGGTACTCCGTCCATCCGATTCATGATCCGATCCGGCTTGAGGCCGGCTGGATCGGTCGCTTCCATCCGCTTGATCGCGACTGCTCGAATGTTGCATGTTAAAAGCTCACCTTGTGTACCCGTCAGTACTGGGTGGTTAGCTCTCTTGATGGACCCTAGGGCGAAAGTGTAAATCCGTCCAATAGGGAGATGAAGTGTAGGACTAGGGGTAGCTCCTGGGCGGAAATCGTCACCGGGGAGCTCG
>MIQA02024168.1:0-42720 GCA_001887855.2 Sclerospora graminicola
CGGCTGGGTTTGGTGTACAGTACACTGAAGAGCATCAGGCCGATCCGGCTGGGTTTGGTGAACAGTACACCAAAGAGCATCCGGGTGATCCGGCTGGGTTTGGTGTACAGTACCGTACACCAAAAAGCATCCGGCCGATCCGGCTGGGTTTGGTGTACGTCACACAAAAAAGATCCGGGTGAAGCTAACTGGGCTATTTCAGGTAAGACACATAACTATCCAGCCGGGCAATTTGGGGTAGGTTACACAAAAGGGGGTATTGGACATAGGGATAAAAATCAGTATACGTTTCGCTTTCTTAGACACAAGTCGCTTTCATTGGTTCACAGCAGAGGACTAACAAGGTCCCCTCTTGCTGCTATTAGTTTGCCCGGGGAAGGTTAGTTAAAGTAACCCACCGGAAGTCCCCTGACCGGGTGTCGCTGCGTCGTGTATACTCACCTCAAGTCGCCCGTGTTTTGAACACGGTATATCTCATATTGGAAAGTGTGGTAACGTTTTGGCGTACTGTGGAAGATTGTGGAGTTTTATTTGGATTCCCTATTACGTACACGACTGGATTTATCCCTTTATTGTCATTGGTTTACCTGGCCGATTTAATTTTCGGTCCCCCCTTCGCAGTATACAATCTTCAATTATATTACCAATCCTGCTCCCCGGTCAAGATTTCCGCCCAGGAGCTACCCCAAGTCCTAACCCTCGTCTCCCTATTCGACGGACTTTTAACTTTTCGCCCTAGGGTCCATCAAGAGAGCGCAACCGCCAGTGCTGACGGGTACACAAGGTGAGCTTTTCGAACATGGGTCATCCATGTCGTCACGACCAAGTGACGATGGAAGTGACCGATCCAGCCGGCTGGATGCCGGATGGGATCAAGACCTGGATGGACGGAGTACCCCCTCCGACAGTCAGTCATCTGGGCCCACCGTGGGTGTTCGAATTCAGAAGGAATTTTTAAGAGCGCCTACACCACAATGGTGCGCGTGCCCGGATCTCTTGGTGACCCTGGATATCATCGCGAGTCCTTAGTGGGCGAAAGACCTAAACCTGTCAAATTTGTTGAAGACGTTGTGTCGGGTGCATTGGGGGAAGGCATATCGCCCCCAATGCTGTTGAAGATGGAAGGATGCGCTGGTTGACTCGGATTGGGGGAGTTCGAGGTCGATATTAAAGAAGAAGTTACTCCCCTAGAGGCTCCGGCTGGGCCAGATTACGGTACTGGACCGGATTACGGTACTTGTCACTATAGTTCCGGCCGCTATGCCCCAGTTGGAGTCGGATCGGATTATGGTGCAAGTCACCATAGTCCGAGGAAGGATCATGGTCGAAACCATGATTCTAACAAACAAATGCATATTATGAATATCAAAGAAGAAAAAATTAAGAAAGAAAAATCGGAAGCTGAATACGACCGGAGTGGGAAGCTGGCTGGATCAGGATCAAGTCACTATCCATGTCACCTACCCCTAAAAAGGCCGGATTGGCAGGAGCCGGATTATCCAACCCGCCAAGATAGGCCTCGTTTCGAAGAAGAAGAAGAAAAGCTGGACGGCTTATCAAAAAAAGCTACGGATACCGACCTGGAGCGTGCCCGCCATCTTCACGAGTTGGGGCAGTTCTTGCGGACGGATGGGGTCCTGAAGATAACACGACCGAAAATCCTAGGCGGATTAAAAGGTCCTGTCTCTCCTCCATCCCTCTCAGACAGCCACGTGTCCCTTATTAGAGGACTTTTCGATCAGCTCAAGCAAACCGGCATCAACACCGGCGCTTTCGATCCGAACCAGTTGTTCGATCTGAAGATCCAGCTGCGCCCGATCGGAAAGAAGCATAGCATCCAGGCCCGGACGGCGACGGCGGATCCAGAGCCAAAAGAAGAAGACGCGGACTTGCGGATTAAGAAGGAATGTCGACCTGGTAGCCCAGCTTCCCCCCAAGTCGCCCCGCGAGTAGACCCTCAGGCAAGCCCTCAAGTGCCGGATCGCCTTCAGAACATGTTTTCGGCGATGATGGAGCAATACTTAGAAGAACAGCGTCGGGTGAGTGCCAGCCGCGGCAGGCCGGGGTCACCGGACCAGCCGGCTCGTCGTGGGAGTCGAGCGCCCGAGCCAGCCCAGTACTATGCGAAGGAGCCGATTGGCGAAGACATGGAGTCAGTGCAGTCCAAGCAGAGTGAGCCCCGTGCCGTCCCGCCAAGCCGCCGGACAGGTCGCCCAACTGGACGGCCAACGAATAGGAAGCTGTCTCTCAGCGACGTGGATATGGAATCCGCCAAGTCAGCCAGGTTCCACAATGATCCGGATGACCTGGATCTGAGGATGGATCGCGGAGCCAATGTGGCCTCAGCCCAAGCGTTTGATCCGGACTCAGGGGCGATTACCAGAGTGCGGATGTCAGCCACGTCCAAGTTTAAGAATTTCACTGGACGGGACATGAACGATGACCAAGCCCGAGGATGGCTGAGCAAGACAAAGTCAGCATTCCTCAGAGACCGGACGCCGGACTATGAGAAGTGTCTGATCTTCGGAGACTTGATGAAGGGTCCAACTAAAAACTGGATCCAGCAGCTCAGCCGGGAAGTCCAAGACGATTGGAGGGAACTTTTGGAGAGCAATACTGCGGATCGGGAATGTCGGTAGCGCGCCAATATTTCCACACCAAGAAGCGGGCAGACGAGACCCCTCTGGAATACCTCCGTCGTCTAAATGTCGCTGGCATGAGGGCAAACATACCGGTTAAAGAAAATGCCAGCCGGTCGAAGGCTGCCCGGGAACATGTGAATCATTTTATCAGCACGTTGGACGATGTGAAGCTGGCGGACGAGCTGGCGTTACTCCGATTGAAGAATATCACGGAGCTGGAATTGACGCTGCGCACCTACCAAAGAGCGAAGAAGTGAGGCCCCAAGGCGGCACTTGGAACTCGCCGGTTCAAGTCCCGTTTTAACTCGGACCGAGGAAGCCGGCCGCCATCCACCAGGACGGCCCGAGCCGTCTGCATTGTGGCCCGAGAGTCGGATGCGACTAGCTTGGAAGAGGAGTACCAGCGGTCTGGGAGCGAGTCTGAGGAGGAGCAATACCGGTATCTGATCTCGGCGGAAGCCAGTCAGCAACTCAGGCTGCCATCTGGGTCCAGCCAGCAGAATGGTTTTCCGGCTCGAACTGACCAGGATTACCTTAGACGGAAATGTACCCACTGTGGGTCCATCAAGCATGACGACCGGAGCTGCAGGAAGCGGCTGACCTGCAAGAAGTGCGAAAGGAAGGGACATCCGGCGGAACACTCTTTTTTCACCTGCAAGACTTGCGGGGAAGTGCACGAGGCTGGACTGTGCCCAATCTAGAAGTTTTACAACCAGATGAAGAAGTGGTATGTCCCGACCAAGCATGCTGGAATGTTGCCGCCCGGGGTGGAAAGGATGTTAAACTAGATTGCTCGCCAGATTGGAATCTGGTTCGATCCGAGCGGCTAATGTTAGTATCTATGCATATGTCGGTAAGGAGGATAATCAAGAAGCAAAACAAAGTGTAACCAACAATACATGTAAGTTTGACGATTACGTCATCCTGGCAGCAGGGCTGACCCCTTCCTTGTGAGCAATATACGAGCGGACGAATATTCTCGGTCTGAAGTGCTTATGGAATTGAATTTGTTACCCGGCAAATTACGAGGTTATTGGAAATACCATTCGCCGGATAAGTGGTTCAAGCAAGCCAACGCGGATGGTAAAATCAATAACCAGAAGGTCACCATGCTGTTTGACTCTGGCGCAGAAGTGTCTATCGTTGACACGACCTTTGCTCGTAACGTGGGGTGTGAAATAGATGAGACAAAGCGGAAGGAGTGTATCGGCATTGGAGAAAGTTCATACATGACCCAAGGCAGAACAAGAGTTAAGATTACGTTGGCTGGGTCTTTGGTGTACTACTTTACCGCCTGGATGGGTAAGCTAGCCGGGCAGGATGCAATTCTGGGGATGGACTTTATGGTCCCAGCGGGCATACGGCTGGATTTATCTCATGGGACATTGACGTTGCCGGATGAAGTGCAAATCCAGCTGGTTGGCCGGCGGCCTCTTTATGATGCCCACGTCCAGTTCCGCAAGGTAGGTCAGTTTGTAACGATGCCAGTGGGAAGACCGGTGGAAGTAATGGTACGACCACACGACAGACGGCGTAAGTTATGGCTGACTAGGGGCGAGTGTTGGGTACCTTCGTCTGTCAAAGGGGAAGGTCACCTCAATTACACAAGTGTGACCAACATCTCGGAAAGGCCCCTCACCTTGGATGAAGACGTGATCATTGGAATGTGGCTGGCCGAGTACAAGTTGCCCAGCCGGCCGGGTTATGTCACTATTTGCTCAAGACGCTATATCGAGTGGCAAAACCTGGCCTTTCAGGCAACTATCGACTTGATCAGCGAAGAGGAAGCAGTGGAGGAAGACCGGACTCCAATGGTGGCTAAACCAGAGTACCGGACTCCTTCTAGAATATTGACGCGGAGCCGGCCATCGCCGGATCCGGCTGAACGTACTGACCGATATCGTGCCCCAATCGCTGAACTGGTTTTGTCCACTCCGTCTAAGACGAACGAACGGCAGGATCAGGAGAGAAGACAAGACAGAGTCACATGTGCGGTCACCTCCGATGCAGGATGGCCTGATGAGCAGGATGATACTGGATCGATCGATCCGGCTGACCAGGATTCGGAAATAGCCGGAGGCGGATCAACCAATCCGGCTGACCGGAATTCGGAAATAACCGGAGGTGGATCAACCGTTCCGGCTGACGCGGATCCGAAATTAGTCAAAGCTGACCAGGTCTTCATTCATGAATGGGGCGAGCTTTACGTCGAAGGCATGGAGGATCAGATGGCGGTGCTACGTGAGGTGACCCCCTGTCCACCAGCAGTCACTATTGACAATCTACAAGAGGGAGACCCGGATGTGAACACCCCGGAAGAGATCAGCAGGCTGAAGCATATCATATGGAAACGAAAGCATCTGCTGATCGGACCAGGAAACGCATTTCCTCCGGCCGCCCATTGGGCGGTATGCGACAGTGATGTGGGAAACGTCAAGCCGGTTGCACAAAGATGCCAAAGGGTCACCCCACAATATCGGGAAAAGCTGTCAGAGCTTATCAAAGGATTGCTGGCCACCAAGGTAATTTAGCCGGCCACCTCACCATGGGCTTCGCCCATTGTAATCATTATCAAGAAGAATGAGGTGGATATATGACTGTGTATCGACTACCGACTGGTGAACCGGCTGATTAAGCTAATGGTTAATTCGATGCCGTTGATAAACGACTTGCTGGAGGATCTGGATAAAGTGTTGTGGTATTGCTCGTTGGACATGGCTAGTGGATTCTGGGTGGTCTCTATGACCGATCGTGCACGAGAAATCTCTGCGTTTGTGACGCCCTTCGGGTTGTTCGAGTGGAACCGGATGCCGTTAGGCCTAAAGAAATGCTCCGCACCATGCAACATCCGAGTCGTCACGATCAAGCGGATGGAAGTGACCGATCCAGCCGGCCGGATGCCGGATCGGATCATGACTCGGATGGACGGAGTATCCCCTCCGACAGTCAGTCGTCTGGGCCCCCCGTTGGTGATCGCGTCTCAGGAAGAATTTCTGAGAGCGACTACACCACATTAATAACGGCTAATAGATAACGCGTTGTATGGGCATTTCAAGATGAAGGCGGACCAAGATCCTGCTCTGGTCGGTGATGTGTTCGCCGAAGGTAACCCGGACCCCGACCCAAAACCTTCAGTTTCGGGGCGGCGGTCCTACATTGATGACATTCTCGTGGCGGCTACTACTTGGGATTTGCTATGTGAAAAAGTGGAAAAGCTGATGATTACATGTGAAAAGTGGAATCTTTCGATTAGTGTGGTGAAGCGTTTCTGAAAAAAAAGGTGACTTATTTGGGTCAAGTGGTTTCGATTGCCGGATTGGAAGATAATCCGAAGGATTTGGAGTCCTTGAGTAATCTGCCTTTTCCGCGGTCCTTGAAGGCCATGCAATCTTTTTGGACAGTCTAAATTACTACAGTCGGTTCTTTAAGGATTTCGCGGTCTATGCCGCTGTTTTGTATGAGTTACGGGAGGTGGATTACCACAAGCTGAGAGAGCAGGATAGGCAAGGAGAAGTGCGAACCGAGCCATCATTATCAGCCAATGATATGCTGCCCTGGTCAACTATTTCCACTAATGAGATGCTGCCCGGGTCAACTATTTCCACCAAAAAGATGCCACCCGGTCAGCTATTTCCACCAATGAGATGCCGCCTGGGTCAAGTATTTCCTCCAATGAGATGCTGCCCGGGTCAAGTATTTCGGCCAATGAGATGCCGCCCGCGTCCATTCAGACAGGCAGCCAGCTGCCCGATTCCCGTGCTTCCGGACCGGATGACCACATGACCAGGGCGATGGTAGCTTTTGGCGTGCTGGAAGCAAAGATGGCGACCACACTAGTCCTGAATTATTTCGATGTTAATAAGGTGCCTGTGGTTATCATCAATGCTAACAAGTGGGCTATCTCAGCTGCCCTTGTGAAGGATCATGAAGGAGTGTATTGCCCTGTGACGTTCACTAGCCGGACTCTGAAGGCTAACGAAGTTAACTATGGGCTAGTGGATAAAGAAGTTTTGGCTTTACAACGGATCCTGGATGTGTGCTATACTATGCTGGTGTCTCGACCTATTAAGGTATTATCCAGAAGGTCGACCCTGTCATGGCTTCTGACGGCGAATGGAATCGATGGTCGGCTGGGTAGATGGGCTGCTTTGCTGTCTCAGTGGTCCCTAGAAGAAATCAAGTGTACCAAAGTAGAAGAGGAGATACCGGGCACGTTAGCGGGCAGCATCACCCCAAGGGCAGAAGTGGAGGAAGCGCTGATAGCTATAGCGCCTCGGAAGCAGCCTCGACAATCCATCATATTACCGCCGCCAACAGTGGGACCCACGGAGGAGCTAATGGGTTTGAGTTTTGACGGGTCGGCGAGTGTAAAGAAGGGAGTCAGGGCCTATAGCGCTATCCTATGGAAGCTTCCCGAGTGGAAAATGGTCGCTGCTGCTTCAGATTTCACGCCTGGCATAACCGTAAATGAGGCAGAATACCGAGGACTGCTGCTTTGCCTAGATCTGCTGACTGGCCGGATGCAGGGGCGGATCATCATATGCGGTGATTCCAATCTGTTGATCCGGCAAATCACGGGAGAAATAGACTGCAAGGCCCCCGACTAAGACTATTGAGCGATCGGGTTATGTCCGCCCAGCAGAAATGCCCGGAACACGAATTGTTACATGTCAAACGGGACTGGAATAAGAGTGCAGACCACTTGGCTACGCTGGCCATGCGTGACCAAGTAGGGGTCACGGCTTCTGATCCAGTCTTGTTATCAGATCTGGCAGAGATCAATCGGCTGCCCGAGCTTATTCATCCGGCCAGCATGAAAGAGGTAACCCGGGTGAACGCCGTCACCCGGTCGCAAAAGCGCCGCTCTTTAGCCACTGGCTCACCATCTCCAGAAGCAATGAGCGAAGGGATAGTGCAATAGTTGCGGGCAGAGCGGATTCTCCAAGCGCAAGACGAACAGGAGTGGATAGTGGATCTCAAAGCAAACTTGAAAGGGGAAGTGGAGACGGAGTGCCGAACAAGCTAAGGAATGTTTTAAGCTAGCCCCAGGTTACGAAGTGGATGAGAACGGGTTGTTGTTTTTCTACCGAGATGCTGACCAGCCCGAAATCGAGAGGGATAAATCCGCCCGGCTGGTCGTGCCGACTACCTTGCATACGGATATCGTCCATCACTATCACGTGAGTTTGAAAGGGGGACATCAAGGCATCGGCCGGACCTATCATAAAATCAAGGCGCATTTCCACTGGTGGGGTCTCTATTGTAGCGTACAGGCTTATGTCCGGATTGTGAAACAGGGAAGGGCCGGCCGACCATTAGATGGCGGTCGCCTGAATATATATATATATACAGGCCACCTATCCTTTCCAAGTCATTGCGATGGACCATATCCCATCCTTGCCTTAATCTCGAAATGGGTACACAGTGCTGCTGATCTGGACGGATTTGTTTACCGGGCGGGTTATAGCAAAGGCCAGTTCCACACGCACTGCACAGCAGGTTGCTCAAAGTTACGAGGAATGTGTGTTCAGACGTTTCGGAGCAAGCGAAGTCATCCGGCATGATAGGGAGCCTTGATTTATGGCGGAAGTATTCCGAGTCTTCAACAAGATTCTGGGACAAAAACATAGCGCGACCAAGGCTTACCGCCCTTAAGCGAACGGGAAGGCCGAACAAATGGTACAAACTCTGACTAGATCCCTCAAGATGTATGTTGTGGAGGCGGATCAGCACGACTGGGACAAATATGCGGAGAGACTTGTTTTCGCCATTAGTTCGTCGTACGATCGGGTAAGGGGAGACACCCCTTTCTATTTGGCTTATGGATGGGATCCTCGATCCACCTTGGAAGCTGCCATCCCAATAGGACGTACCAGAAGCCGTGACAGGGACGCCCGTTGCTGGAGGATGGGATTGCAACGTCATTATTCACTGGAACGGGAACAAGTAAACGACTCCTCCGGCAAGCAATTCAGGAACGCGCCGACCAGAACAATGACCGAGTCAACGAGCATGGTATAGAGCCGGGCTCCCAGGTATGGTTGTATCTGGATCGAGTCAAGGAAGGCTATGCGCGGAAGCTAGCCCATATGTGGCATGGTTCTTTCCGAGTGGCGGAGCTGGTCGGGGAGCACGCGGTCAAGACGGTTACGGCAGGCACTGATTACAACGTGTTCCCGATAGTGCACGTGTCCAAGCTGAAGTTGATGAGACACTTCCCGGACCGCCCGAGTACACGCCTGGTAGTGGAGAGCGACCGGTTCGATTTCGACGAAGCCCGGCTGCAAGAGGATAGCTGGGACAATCCGCTGGATCCGGACGAGTATAAAGTAGAGGAGATTTTGGATGTTCGGAACGGTTTTCTGGCTCCGCCCCACCTTCTTCATGGGTCTGCATGACCCCGAAGCGGTTCCGGCTAGCTCGTCGGCGGTCGAGCTCCTTCATCAAAGCCCCACAGTTTAGGTCCAGCTCATCCAGCCACGACCGTTCTTCGTAGTTTTTCGTCTGCACCAGAAATTCTCTGTGAATCCGCCCAAACCTGGTTTTCCGTCGGCCATCCGGCTGCCGGGCAGCGGGTACGGCCGGATTAATCGACACTAATCGACCAATCAAACGGTGGGTGGGAATTAGTCTGGTGAGGAATGGGCCAATCAGGTGTTGGAGTGATTTTGGAGTCGGCATGATGGATCAAAGATCTTTTGGGAATTAGCATGAGTGGCGAAGCTGGATGGGTGTTCGGATTATAGGGATAAAAGAGCGGTTTTGGTATGGATAACGGAAGGAAAGATGTATTAGCGAGGTGAATGGCAATGGGTGGATGGAGAAGTGGAATTAGCTAGAACTTCGGAGTCGGCCTGGCAGGATCGGAGATTAGCCTGAAGGGAAGAGACAGTGTCCCTTAATCTGTCCCGGTTACCGCAGGCCTGACCGTGAATGCGGAGCGCCGTATCAATGTCAGTCAAAGATAGCACCAGATCGGGAATACGGGATGAATCCGGCGGTCCTGCAATTTCCACTCCGCTGGCAGGCGAGCCATCGTCGACCAGAGTAACTAGACATATGTTATCCTTGTCGACTTGCAGAACTGGAAATATATCAAGAGAAGGTCAGCACAGACGGATGAGACCTCAAGTCGGCTTGAAGACCGGCTTAATGGAAATCGCCAGAAATCCGGCAGAAGACGTTTCAAATCGGGGCATGGGTAAGAGACATCGAAAGCCTTTTGTCAGGTGAGGTCGTGCCTCAACCGTTGTGCGGCTGCGACAAGACTCAGGGGCGGCTGTGGTGAAGTGACTTGCAAATTTATTAACGGGAAGGTATGAAATACATCTGACCAAGGACGCCTTCTAATTGGCTCAAAATGCGGACCAAGGGCGTAGATGATGGATGGCGGTTACCAGGCGTATCCACCAGCGGCATGATGATGCCAGGCATGGAAATGAGTCAGATAGGTGTGATCAAGGAGTTTGTAATTGGGCTAGCCGGGGATGGGCAAATGGGCCGGATGACCTCAGATGGTGGACTTGGATGATCCATGTTCGAAAAACTCACCTTGTGTACCCGTCAGCACTGGCGGTTGCTCTCTCTTGATGGACCCTAGGGCGAAAAGTTAAAAGTTCGTCGAATAGGGAGACGAGGGTTAGGACTAGGGGTAGCTCCTGGGCGGAAATCTTGACCGGGGAGCAGGATTGGCAATATACTTGAAGATTGTATACTGCGAAGGCTGGCCGAATAATCGATCGGCCAGCTAAACCAATGACGATAAAGGGATAAATCCAGTCGTGTACGTAATAGGGAATCCAAATAAAACTCCGCAATCTTCCACAGTACGCCAAAACGTTACCACACTTTCCAATATGAGATATACCGTGTTCAAAACACGGGCGACTTGAGGTGAGTATACACGACGCAGCGACACCCGGTCAGGGGACTTCCGGTGGGTTACTTTAACTAACCTTCCCCGGGCAAACTAATAGCAGCAAGAGGGGACCTTGTTAGTCCTCTGCTGTGAACCAATGAAAGCGACTTGTGTCTAAGAAAGCGAAACGTATACTGATTTTTATCCCTATGTCCAATACTCTCTTTTGTGTAACCTACCCCAAATAGCCCGGCTGGATAGTTATGTGTCTTACCTGAAATAGCCCAGTTAGCTTCACCCGGATCTCTTTTGTGTGACGTACACCAAACCCAGCCGGATCGGCCGGACGCTCTTTGGTGTACTGTACACCAAACCCAGCCGGATCGACCGGATGCTCGTTTGTGTTGCGTACACAAAACTCAGCCGGATCGGCCGGACGTTCTTTGGTGTACTGTACCGGTACACCAAACCCCGCCAGCTTGCCTGAATACTCATTCGTGTACCGCACATCAAATATCCGGCTCGACCCAGATAGCCATCCATCTAAGCTCACTTGACCGCTGGCGTTAACTCCTCCTTAGCAGCTCTGCGTCCAACTCTGGCGCCTCATCCGTCCTCCGCAAAGCTCAACCTTTTTCGGGATCCTTCACAAATACACCTTCCAAACAATCCGCCCTTCGGTCATCACGACTAAGGTGATGGAAGTGACCGATCCAGCCGGCTGGATGCCGGATCGGATCAACACCTGGATGGACGGAGTACCCCCTGCGACAGTCAGTCATCTGGTCCTCCCGTGGGAAATCGCATCTCAGATGGAATTTCTGAGAGCGACTACTTCACACATACCAGTGTCTGCTGAAGTTTTCCGAATTTCATTTATAATGCGATATATATCCATTGATGACGAGTTCATATCACCATGTGATATTATCTCAGGAATCATCTCGGTGCCTTTAGTAATACAGTGCCGATTCAAGATGGAAGCATAACCCCGGTTTTAGAACTCCATCCAATGATGAGCTAGGAGGCAGACACATACGATCATGTGAAACAGCGCGTGGAGCAACGCATTATGGGAAGCAGGGGTGGATTGACCTTGTTTTCTGATGGATGGAGCAACATGAGTAGGGAGTCTACTTTTAACTTTATGGTAAAATCGCCTTAGCCTTTTTTCGTGGAAGCAGTGGCATCTGGCACCGAGAGGCATACGCACAATATATAGCGAAGGAGCTGGAACGGGTGATTGAACAATGTGGAGGGGCAGCAGACTGGCTAGATTCAACAAAAGTGAGAGTGACGGCAGTGATCACCGACAACGCGGCCAATATGAAGGCTGCATGGACCATCCTCCAGATGAAGTACAGAACCATGCTTTTCCTCCATTTTTTGTCACATACCTTGCAACTTCCTGTTCAGAATCTCGGTAAAGTACCACTCGCAACGAAGCACATAAAAGGCAAAGAAGGTTGTGACGTACTTCAGGAACAAGCAGATTCCAGTATCTCTCTTTTGATAGGGCTCCCACGAGCTGGTGTCAGAGCAAAGCCCCTGAAGCTGCCTGGTAGAATACGATGGGTTTCTCAGCTCATTATGCTTCAGTCCCTGATAGACGTCAAGCGAGGCCTCCAAGGGGTACAAGAGATCGCAGAGTGTGCAGGTTACACTGGGGGCTGCCAACAGGATGGATCTATTTTAGACCTGGTCGCGACTCTCGGTTCTGAAGGGTGTGCAGGAGTAATTCACATTCTTGGCGTTCCAGTCAACCTTTTAAATCACTGCCAAGGTGATCATCATCGGTCTTGATGGAGGTAGAGGCCATTATAAAATATCTTGAGAATCATTTACGCTCGCCCAATATTAGTGATGGTAAGATCATCATACCAGATGAATACAAGAACGTAACCAAAGAGGCACATCGCTATAAACTCAAGAGATGGACGATCCAGTGTATATTCTTGCCGATATTATGGGAACCCGCGAAGCTTGGGACAGCACGTCGAGGACCTGGATCAGTGGGAAGCATCTCTTCGATTTCTGCCTAGAATATGTGGAGGTGATAGGCAGGCGTTGAAAAAGAAGGTTTTGGGAGCTTGAACGGATACCGGTTCCAGATGGGCCCTTTCGGGCCTTTTCTATGAGGCAGCTACATGAAAACGGCACTACGCCCGACATGTCACCTTTTGAGTGGTGACTTACTTTAGCGCTTATGGTTCAAAGGTCTTGCGCCCCCTTGCCTGCCATAGAATTGAAGATTTTCTCCATTCCTGCTTTGTCTGCAACGGCTGAGAGATGCTGGAGCACGTTTGCTTTCGTACACTACACGATAAGAAATTGACTAAGGAATGAGAAGGTTATCAAGCTTGTGTATTGCTATCAGAACTTGCGGAACTTGAACAACGCTAAACTAACACGATTCTCGAATGCTTGCAAAAGAACAAACCAGAATAAGGCTATACCAGATTGTGACAGCAGCGACGATGAAGCGCTACCCCTGGTGTAAGCGGTGGTAATACCTCCAAATCTGGGAGGGACAGTTTCTTTCCTTTCGACTTTTCTCTCGTCTGTAATGATGATGATGATGGGAGCGAGAGCAGTGACATAAACAATAATGATTCCTCGGCTGTATTTTTCTTCTTCTTTGTTGGAGTCAATAAGGAGAAACATCATTTCTTTGAGCAGAAACGTCATCATTCTCCACTTTTTAGGGGGAGACGTTTTCAACATCTTGATGGAAGTTTTTTCTTCCGTCTTCACAGCAGACTTCTTCGCGTGACTATTGTTCTTTTTCTTCATTTCTTTCATAAAATCATCAGTTTTGCACTATTCTTTGCATTGTATTTTCCTTCGTGATGGTCTTCTTAGCTTTTTCAACCTTTTTTCGCCACTTTTTTTGCAGCAGACCAACCGATGGAAGAATTACTTGGAAGCTTAATGGACGAGGATATTGGCAGTCCAACGTACGTTTCGCTATCGTTGCAAATTTTGCGAAAGAAGTACAGCGTTTTCTTAAAGGAACTGTGACAGCGTCGTACCAGCGAATCCGCCGATGAGATGGAGTCAAGCGTTGAAAGTCGCCCGAGTTCAGTCTATAGATGATTTTATTGCCAAGCTTCCGCATGTTCAAGATATTTCTGGAAGAGCTCAAAATGTTTTGGAAAGCTTTTGAAACTGGTTTGCAGCGGCGGACTGGAGGTCGCTCACTATGATGATAAATTGGAAGTACTTATAAGGGGTCGAATTAGAAACAGCCATGGAATGGACGAAAATTGTCTTCAATCGTGGCAATTTGCACCCGCACCCTGACAAGAAGGCACCGATGTCTACAAGCTTCCAATCGAAGCTTTGTGCTCTTCATCGCGAGCACCTGGTCATTGCACCACACATATCGCGACTGCAAGCCAAACCACAACGGCCACTCGAACGAATAAACTTCAATGTGGTCGAAGAAGCGCACAGATGCCGCTAAAACATTCTGGAAAGTAGTCTAGACATGCTCGTGTTGCATGTGTTTGTTTGATAATTGCAGGAATCTTAATTAAAGCAGTAATTAAAGCAAAACCTTTTGGAACAGTTTGGTATTATACAACAAACGGGGTTCTTTCGTGATTGTCTCGACGAGGAAGGTCAAAAAAAGTCGATGTAAACTAACTTGTGTAGGGGCAAGATAGCTTTTCTTTGCTCAAGCACATGAACGAGGTTTTCTCGTAGTCATTTGACTTTTTGAAGTGGTAATATTGACCTCATCCCCCGGATTCGCTCCCACTTAGCTGCTTGGCGCATGGCATCGCGCTATTAAAGTTGCGTTTGGCTCGGTCGTCGGACAGTGTTTCGGTTTGGGCGTCTAGAACTAAAGTCGGGATCTTCCACGTGGAGCAAGCTATCAAAATCTGATTGATGCTGTCTAGTAGTCGATGACGTAGGTTTCAGCACTGAGCGTGTCGTTCATGGTTTTGAGGCTATCGATTTACTTGGGGCTAGTTCATGAGAATCAAGATCCGCGCCTTTATCTTCGATTCGATGGCAACTAGAAGCAGCAGTGTTCAGCGTAGTGAACGCTGTGCGAGTGTTTCCTATCTTCGAGCTGGGCTTTTGGTCCTTTGTTCCTCTTTCGCAGCAGGTTTCTGTTGCTGCTGCAATTGCAACTGATGCAGCAGATTCTTTTGTCTAACTTGTATCTTTTCGGGTATATCCAGTGACTCTTGAAGTGAGTCGCAATGATCCTTCAGCTTGTCATACGCTTTATTTATCTACTCTACGCTTTTGCACTTTTTCTCAGCGACTGCCAGCGCTCTCTTTGCTCTTTCCAGCTCATACTTAAGTTGATCTCTTTCGGTAGTGATCCAGTGCCTTATTACGTTCTCTGACAGATCCTGAGGGATGTTCTTTGGTAGTGTTTTGTCGTCTCTTTCCAACTGATTTAGGCGTATACAATCCATCAATATTATATAATCAGCCACCAAACACTCAGCAATGATGGGATTTCACTACTGTAACTCTCACCTTGCTGAAGCTTTGTCGTATCGCTTTTCTCATTCACAGTAGCTTCCTTTACAATACATTTTGTAAAGTTGTTGGAAGAATCCTTGCTTAATTGTGACTTCTCTTTTGGGTGGGACATCTTCATCATCGTTTCCCCTTCTCTAACCCATTTTTGTCATTCTGACCTCCTTTCCAATAGCTTCGTTGCTCACAGTATCGGGTTCGGTTTACACATGTTGTGTTTTGGCTGCATCCATCCTCGATTTGTGCTTGTGATTCTTTTCAGCCCTAGCTTTTCGTTTTTGCGTTAGGACTGAGCTTTTTTTGGCGCCTCTGCTTGGGTTTGGACTCAACTTTCGCCTGCACATCGTTAACTTCAACAGCATTATTCAAGGATCCTGCTGCTTGAGGTTGCTTCCATTGCCATTCTTTGTTTGCACTTTGTGAGCTACGACTGGCCTTTTTTAGATTTTCAGCTTGCTTTCAACCCCACACTTTGCCTGAACTTTGCGAGTTAGAACGGCATTGTTAAAACATTCTGCTCAGCTGAGGCTTGCATATCGCGGGCAGCGACTGTATCACCTTTTTCATTTTTTAATCCAAACAACAGAGTTTCCACCATATTCTTCCTGCACACTGTGAGCTTTAACTGCGAACGGCGCTTGCTTCTCTTGGTTTAGCATTTTGTACTTTGGGTTTACCACGACGTAGATCTGCTAAAGTAGTTACCAGCTTGCACGTTCTTAATAAGACCCCCAAAGCTATTGAGAGCCTAATAACGCATAATAACATGCGCGGCGATCCACTACCAGCTCACTTCTGGGTGCGAAGATCACGGTTGAGTGCCGGCAAATGCGGTAACAAGCATGCGTACTCGACTACGATGAAATTTCCCGAGTCACCAACTTAGTTTTGATTAATGCTTCTCAAAGCAAGAGTTTGATAGAATGTAGCATGTGCCTCTCTACAACAGGAACGACAACAGTGAGCTGACTATTGTTAATTAAAGCGCCTTTATACATAATACGTCGCTCTAGGCGGCTCTATCGGAAATTCGTTTCTCACGTGATATTCACGCAATGGTGCATGCAACTTGCATGTGAGTATGGAACTTATAATACGTACTCATTCGGGTAGTACGTGGTGGCTTTGCTTGTTTGTAGTTTCTGATATCGCTGGGAACATCCGACATTGCATGAAAGCGATGCAGTATAAAGCAGTGACCGTGCCAAGACCAATATTGTGCTTTGAATAGCCTCATTCAAATGATGCAACTGAGTATGAGGGTGATGGCGATTCAAAATTGCCGAATGAGTCGAGAGTCAGAGGCATTCCCATGAGACCCCAAAATTCGACCATCTGTTTTTGAAAATCGCCGTGAAATCTGTTTCGATCATGACCCAGGTTTTAGTCTCATACTTGGCGATACATGTATTAAACATTATGTCGAGTAAATTATAGTAGGTACACTAATAACATTAGAAATATAACCTGGACACGACAATAATATTATGCTGTTCTATCGATAACAATGCTCACGTTCTTGCTCATTAGCATTCCCGAATCCATGGAATTGCGTGTTTTGGATCAGTTTTACGGCCATCACATTTACGGCGTTGCATTATTTTCAATGTTTTTTTGGTACTTTTCAAACCGATCGAAGTCTACCTGTAACGCCTGTCATACCTGGTGCGGTCTTGCTCCGAGCGAATACTACGACCACGGTTTCGAGTGCGGCGGCGTCGACCGCCACCTCGATCAGCAGGGCTTTAATCCCGTCGCTTTTTCTTGTCATGACTATAGCGTTGGTATAGTGCGCTGAAAACAAATCCTCCCGATCAGCTTTGGACGTTTTCTTTTCTACATATCCAGTATCAGTATATACAATGAACACATCATAGTGAGACTCCATCGTCATCACGTTTCTAGTCCTAAGATAACAACGCAATCGGTGCTTTCACTACTTCTTCACATCTTTGGTGCTCACCAACCTGTTCAGGCATCCGGTCTTGGAGCTTTTAACATGTTGCATTCGGATCGTCGCTTCCATTACATGACCACATCTACACAAAAATCGCTACTTCACCAGCTTCGCTTTGAAATAGAACACAAACACAGCATACGTGTTGCACGTCCAGCCTCTAGGCTGAACAAATCCGTCTAAAGTCGGTTCCCCCTTTAGGCTTTGTTTTGTCACACCACCGGACCCGGTGTTTGACATCGGTTACACGCGCTGCGTCGGGCAAAGTTAATGCTGGAACAGCTACAGTCAGACGCGTAGTAAGCACTAGGTATGCACGAGAGAATAAAAATATTTCCCTGGTTTCCTAACTTCACGACTAAAACAGGCGTTTATAGGTCATGACCCCATTTCGGGTCATGATCCCATCTCGGATTATGGGCCACATGTGTGTGGACGGGACTTATCAGATCAAGGCATATGTGGACGACTTTTAGCCAATAAGATTGTCTATTTCTGCCTGGATCACGGCTCATGATCCCGTTAGGAATGCCTCTCAGTCTCGATCGCGTTGTTCATCATACAAGCAGCGCTTACTTTTACTCTGGTCATCTCTGCGATGGATGAGACCCTAAATCTACTCAGTGACGGATTAAAGATTGGTATTCCTGCCTGTATAAGTGGAGTAGCGAGTATTATGATCGCGGTTGGAAACGAATCGACACAGTGTCGCCCAGAGACTCCACACGACATGCGATGAAAAGATTTTCGAAACAATTTTCATTGTCACAAGGAAAAGTTGACCGCAGCAATTGGGTCTACGGCTCGCAATGTTATTTGGAAGCAGAAATTACAACTAACTGAATGCTATGATTTTAACAGTTGTTTTCGCCGACAAGTCAATAGTGTCACGAGAGGTGATATTACTAATGCCGGGACAGTTGTGGACGGCGAGGGAAAGTATGATATCTCTGTCACTTTTCCCGCTGGATTAGCTGTCATATTCTCCGGAACACTTACTGTTGAAAGTGAATTCAGTTTGCTCAAGCAAACCAAAGATTCACAGCGATCGTCTCATGATCGTATCGCAATAAACTCATGGTGACAATATGCGGGCTTATATCCGCCGAATATAAGAAGATAACTTTGATTATTGTACAGTTTCGTGAAGTTGAAATTTCTAAAAGACTATGTCAAGAAATGCAAAGTCCACCCTGATAATATGGAGAACAAAGATACAGTAGCTGATTTTTGTTAACGAAGAATTTGAACGCACCGAAAGATCCATAAACTACGCACACAAGTTGGACTCAAATGAAATACTATCAAATTGGGAAGGAACTGAAGTTTGGTGGATGTTTTTTACGCTTTCCCTATGTTTGAAAAGAGTCTTGGAAGTCCAGGAAGGGGTGTTGGAATTGGCGCAGGTATATTGGTTTGTTTTGTGACTTTGAAGCCAATTCCGATGTGGTGAAGCCAATTTCCAAATCAAAAACCAAAGCTCTTGGAGGAGAACGGACTCCCATTGGACCTAACGATCAATTATCGGAGAGGGTAGTCCGCGAATTTTGGTCGATCTCTTGTTTGAACTGGTCACCGCTAGGGTGACCAGCCCGATCATCCCAGTCTTTCCGACCGGTCATCATGCACGACCGAATCTATTTTTAATCTCATCTCACCTCGTGAACCCATTGTTTACGGTGGTTTCACTCACTCAGGTGGACTCTAGATGAAACTGACATCCCGATCAGGTCGGGAAAGTGACATCTTCGCGACGGGTTGCTCTCCGGTGGAAATATTGACCGGTGGGCGGTTATGGGTGATACTTTAGGTTAAGTAGCGTATTAATCGGGTCGGAAAGTTTCGACTGACCGGACCATCCAATAACGAAATACAACTAATAACCACTTTGAAATACAAAAACCACGATATAATCACGATCTTACACAGTAAAACAACTTAGTTATCTCCCCAAACCTTTCCAATTCTGTAACGGGCTCAAAACACGTGGACGTGAGGGGTGAGAATTAATCCAGTATAATCCCGTCGGGGGACTATCGGTAAACCAAAGTGCACCAGTACTCGTCTCAACCAGGAATAAGCTGAGCTACACGGGTTCAATCCTGTTCTCCCAATGAGCGCCGACACGTGGCGGGGCGACTCTTTGTTTGGGACTAAATTCAATCCTATTATTTTAATATATAAAAACCTAAAACCCAATACAAAGTGTACCATAAACCAATCTATTGACTTACCCGATACTCCGAACTTGATTGGACCCGGTCCCGGGATGATCTGGACCCGATCCCAGTACAGACCCTGGTCGACATTCCCACTACCAGTTCCACGTGGTCTGATAACCGTCAACTTCTTTCACCTCCAACGACGGATGACCAGTGTCCCAGATCGGGCACAACGTTCAGAGTGCATGATCGGTGGTCGGTCATGGTGAATAGCCGACCTGACCGGCTCAAATTACCCGAAACATCCTGCAGACATAGTACTATCCCACAGTCACAATCAAACCACAATCTTGGTCCCTCAACTGATATTTTAGCGCTTGGGTCATCCCGGTCCGAGGTTTAGTTCATCCATGGACGGTCACGCCGCTTAACAGATCCATTCCAGCCGAATAATCCATGTTCCGATCTGATAACGGTGACTTCCTTTACCAGATATTTGCCAGCTGACCCCGTTATAGCCCGCATCTTTTCAAGTCGAGTAGACTCGTCCCAGGTGGCCACCTGTCACTTCCTGCCCATCCTTAATGGCTGGTCTCGAGATCATCCAATCAGCGCAGCGGTGTGGACCACTCATATATGTATCCTTAAAATCCGGTTTACCATAGCTGCATCTGAGCCTGATCACAGCCGCACAACGGCAGCGGCCCAACCTCACCTCATATCGACTTTTGCCGGCTCGCAAGCATGACTGGTCCAATTTCCTCTCCCGATTCTGCAAATTCATCTCCTTCGTTTCCACTCATCATACGCCCCGCCACTTCGGCGACCGCGATTACAACGTCCGCGACCGCACGTCGTTTTTCCCCGATCATCATCTCGTCTGCATTGAATCGGTCTCTTCAGCGATTTTAGCAACTGCCAGTCTTAAGTTGAGGGTTCGAATCAATTGCTGCGGTGCGCGGGGCCCGGTCGGCTACGTAAAAATTGCGTGATAGGGCGACGACAACAGGCACTCCGGGCTCACTTGCAGCCAGCGCGTCTAACCAACGACGACCACGTTGTTTAAAAATCTAAGTCGATACCCACCTCATGCGACTGCAGAGCTCAGGCCCGATTCACCCATTGTCTTGAGGCTTTGCGCAAAGACTACCACCGAAACAACGATGATCACGCCAATCTGGTTCGCAGTCCATCGAGAATGAAAGCAAATTTTAAGCTCTGACCGCTAAGCGTGATCATTTGTCCGCCGCAGTCAACCTCGCGAAAGCACAGGTGTCGGAGGAGGTCAGACAGACTAAGCTCGTTTATCTGCAACTTTAAGCGCAAATAGCCATAGACCTTTAAGCCAAGCGGGATCGACTGAAGGCGACCCCGGACATGGTAAGCTCTCTCAGTCGACCACTCAAGTCTTGTGTGCCACCGTCCATGATTAAGGTACTTATTACTACACATACTGATGATTTCCATGATTGTCTTTCGTTCCTTTTATTCCGATCGACAGATCGAAGACCTCCGAAGTCACTGGCAGTGGTGATGAGTCATTTTAAATGAATTGGAGCTTATCACCGAAATCATGACTGGCTTATAAAGGAGTTGGCGCTTGTGACTCAGGAGGTGATTCGAAATAAGGATCGGCTCCTTTACACCGAGGAGCAACTGAGCCCTCAAGATCACAAGCCGATTGGACCGGATTGCAGAAACATCTGCGTTATTCAAGAAGGAAGTCGAAGGCTGCCGGCCGGAGCTGGCCCTGGCACAGAACAAGCATGAAAGTAGAAGAGTATAACTGGGTCCGCCGACTTCTCGAGGTGCAAAACCGGTTGAACAAGGTAGAAAAGAAGTGCGAAGGTTTCAACGCCGAGTCGACTCTTCTGATGCAGAATTTTGACATTCTGCCTGGATTGGTCGGGTCTCTCACTTCTCATCCTGGTGACGCTTCCGATCAAAATTCGGATTCGAGTCGATCTCCGGCCAATTCTCCACGGGCTATCCGGCTGTCGATTGGTGTCAGACCCTATCAGGCTCCGGTCGGCCAACAAGCTTTGCCTTCTTCCACCCTCGGAGCGCCTAAAGTCAGTGCCTTGAGCTGTCCGTCCCAACGACTAGCAAGCGGAGTGGCGGTCCTATTGGTCCCGAGACTTCGGCTAAGCGTCAGCGTTTAGCGGGTAGTGGATTATTTTCCGATTCTGATTGTGATGTTCCGCTAGCATGGATGAGCAAAACCTGATTGCTCTGGCCAAGTCACGGACCATCGGTCGGAAAACTTCGAAGAAGGGATCGGTAGACAAGGTTTTGTCTGATGGTAAGGTGGCTGACCTACCGCTCTCTGACGATAAATGCAAGGTCGACTTGGAGAAGAAACGACCTGCACCTGGGAGAAGACTCGGTTATCCAATGACCCCTCCGCAGTCCACTAGTCAAGTTCCTCTTTGTCCAAGCTCTGACCCGGCTTCTATCTCCGGTTCAACTGCATCCCAGCCGATCCTCGGATCCGCGTTTTTCGTTCCAATTCGGAATCTGCCCCAGTTGGACGCTGATCTTGATTCTACTGGTCCATTCACGGATCTTTGGTACACCGGACAACGAAAGTGAACCCGTCAGAGATAGAAGCCTGTAAAGCGTGGAGTCAAGAACAGCTCTGGGAACTTACTTCAGAAGTTTTGGAGCAGAAGAAAACATTAGTTGCCCGACTCTCGTCTCGACCCGGTCTTTGGATCTTTCCGGTATGGTCTCCAGCGCCTCGCAAGACCGAATGGAACCCGAACCTGATCACATACCCTGCCTTGGAAATTATGTTGGATTCCTCACCCTGGGAAGTCCTGCTGAATCTCATGATCTATTTGGGCTTTCCCTTCCGACCATTGTTCGACGAGTTACAGACGAGATTGGACGCGTAAATTGCCGAACATGCTGTTGCGATATGGGAATGACCATTCCTTTGCCTATTTCCAAGGAAATGTGTAGCGATCAGCGGATGGCAATATATCATGGAGCACGCAAACGTCGTAAGTCGTGCCGGTTCGGCTTAATTTTCAATCTGTAATTATGTTGTGACCGTTGTAACAGCGGGGAGTGACTTCGATGTCTTCTTGTTCACTTCCGGGCTACATCTACCCGTTCGTCGGGTAGAACATTGGGGACGGTTGCCTGATGCCGGAAGCAGGTACCCCAAATATGGATGCCAGTCGCCAATTGGCACACTGCAAGATGCGCTGAGCAAGGTTAATCTCAAAGAAACGAGGCGGAACCAGTAACGCAACGATCCATTGAGCCTCCTGGACTTCTAGTTCCCTGACTACACCACAAGTATGGAGTTTAATTATCGTGACAGCCGGTCAATTTCCGTTCATCTTTCATTTTTATCTCATTAAAATATCTCGACCACCGTTCTCCATTCTTTTCTCCACACTCCATAACTCCATTTCAACATTCGTCACTGGTTCACTCTGTATATGTGCAAATATAATTAACACGAAATATTTATTCCATCGATTCCGAACGGGTCGGTTCTGACCCAGTCGAGCTCGGCCGGATCGGTTCCGACTCGTCGGTTGGTCGACAATTGCCTGTCGACCTGGACTATTGGGATTCCTGATCATCTTCATCGTGATTCTGCATGACCTAAAACCTGTTACGTCTTATACGTTCCGTTCGAACTCCTGCAGCAATGCTCCACAATTAGAATCTCGTTCGTCCACCCAAATCGCGTCGACATATCCTTTCCAGCGAACAAGGAACTCACGATGCTTCCAGTCATACAGGGCTTGCTTACTCGATCGGGTATCCTAAATTTTCCACTTTGTATTCATCTTGATTGAGCTTTCCTTTCCACATATCCTTCGGAAAAGTGTTTCTTCGAAGTCGATTCTTGGCCGGTCTTCCGCTGAACACGGTATCTTCGGTCGATCAGGGTATTCCTTGACTAGCATCAACTTCGATATATGGACAATCGCCTTAATTACTACCCGCAATGATCAAACGAGCGGCATGGTCACCGATCAACTCAGCGACACGAAAAGGTCGATGCCACATATGGGCGAACTTCCTTGCGTATCCTTCTTTCAACCGGTCCTGATAGAGCCAGACCCTTGATCCCGTTTTGATGTTATGTGATCATTTTTCTGGTCGGCTCTCCCTTGGATCGCTTTTCGAAGTTATTCATTGACCTGCTCTCGTGCACGTTGGTGTTGCCGTTAAAGTTCCATACGCTACCAGCGGGCCTCGCAATCACGACTTCTGGTGCATCTGACCGGGATCACGGATTCGATGGTTGAACGTTTGGGTCCCATCTGTACGCCAAATAGAACGGAGTGTCACCTCTGGCCCTAATGAAGCGCCAACACCAGTCTCTCCGCATATTCGTCCTAGTCCTGTTGAGCCGGGTCAGCGAAATACATTTTGATCACTCTCGTTAGCGTTTAAACCATCCGTTCGGCTCGTTCGCCTGTGATCGGTAAGCCATCGTTGCGCTCTGTCTCTGACCCAGCAGCCGATTAAACGATCGGAAGACTTCGGCCATAAAATCACACACATTCAAGATACGTATCAAAGCCAGAACCTTTTTGTCCCTCAACCCATAGTTCACTTCATTGGTCTTCAAGGTTCGGTTGGTGAACATCACAAGGCAATATACACCATCGTGGTCTTGTACCAAGGCGGCTGCGATGGCCCCATTGTTAGCATTGATGATGACCACTGGTACCTTTTCGAGATCAAAGTGTTTCAGAACCGGTGAGGTCGCCATTTTCGCATTTAGTATTCCAAAGGCCACCTTCGCCCTGTTCATGTGGGCATCGGACCTGGTTGGTTTTTGGTTGGTGAGATGGTTGTCTGCTGGAGTCAGCAATTCCGGTCTTTCATTGGCCAAAATAGTCGACCTAGTCTGCTCTTTCTCCTGCCTATCCAGCTCTAGCAACTTATGGTAGTCCACCTCCCGCAACTCATTCAACACTGCCGCTTAAACTTCAAAATCTTCGATGAAGGGGATATAGAAATTCAGGCTGCCTAGGAAGGATTGCATACCCTTCGGTGACCGCGGAAAGGGAAAATTGCTTAGAGACTCCAAATCTTTCGAATTGGTCTCTAGTCCAGCAATTGAAACTTGGTGGCTCAAATAGGTCACCTTAGTCTTTCCCCAGAAACTTTTCACCTTACTAATCGATAGATTCCACTTTTAACACGTAACCAACGATTGATCCACTTTTTCACACAACAAGTTCCACGAAGTAGACGTCACGAGAATATCATCAATGTAAGACGGCCGCCCAAAACCCGAGGGTTTTCGGTCGGGGTCCTGGTCATCACCGGTAATCACGTCTCCGATTAGGGCGGGATCCTAGTTTGCCTTAATCATGAAATACCCATACCAATCGTTATCTTTTAACTGCTGATATATTCGCGGAGCATGTTTAAGGCCACAACGCATCCGGTTCCACTCGAACAACCCAAAAGGGAAGATAAAATTGGAAATCTATCGTGCATGGTCAGTCATAAAAACCACCTAATCTCCACTATTCATATTCAGCGAGCAATACCACAAAATTTTATCCAGGTCCTCCAGTAAAACGTTGATCAGCAGCATCGGGTAAATCATTAGCTTAGTCAGTCGGTTTACCAGCCGGTAATCAACACACAAACGTATTCGCCAGTTTACTTATAATAATCACGATGGGTGAGGCCCATGACGAGGTGGATGACTGGATGATCTGGGTGTCCAGGAGTACCTTGATGAACTCCGACAATTTCTTCCAAGCGGAGCAACCCGTCGACACATCTATGCTACTAGCTTCGAATTCTCGACGTCGATATCACACACTGCCCCATGGGCATCTCGGGGTAGCGCATTACCCTGGCTGATCAGCAGATGTATCCTTGTAATATCCTTTAATCTACTGATCTCTTCTGGGGTATTCACAACTGGTCCGGCAACTTGTAGATCCTCCCTAGTGACCGCCAGAGGGCAGGGTGTTACCTCGGGCAACACTACCATCTGATCCTCCATGCATTCGACATACAGGTCAACCCCTTCATGAATACAAACCTGGTCGGCCTCAACTTCACTTCCAGACAATCTCTTGTCTTCAGCAGGAGGAGTCTCCACTAGGTCAACTGCGTCATCCATCTCTGGCGCTCCAACCATATCGCCCAAAGGGAATTCCATCCGGCTATCCTAGGGCCGACCTGGTTTCCCGTTCAGGTAAGGTTTGGTAGACTCACCTGGTCGGCTTCGGCTGTTTCCGAATCTAGACTTTCTCTAATCGAGTTATTAAACCCACAATTCTCCATATCCACGTTATGTAGAGATTCTTCCAGTCGAGCCATTCTTTACGCGAGTGGTTTCATCAACTCCAGCAATGTTTCACCTTCCTTCTTTAAACCTGTTTGTTGGTCTTTTAGATTATCTTGTCTCGCTCCATCTTGACCCTTGGGGCTCATAACCTGTTGAGTATCCTTAGTCTCCATAGTCACAATGCGTTAAATAGGAACTCGAGTCTTCGATAGTAGCCGGTAGACACTTCAAATCAGACAAACTTCCACAAGAACTTGTGTTAAAGCAAATATATTAAGAAGTGCTATATCTTATACGTAGCAAGAAGCACAATCGCAAAAGGTGAGTTTCGTAACTTACCTTTTTGCGATGTGTCAAATTCTGATAATTGACAATTAGTAATAATAGTCCATCATACAAAAAAAGGTCATGGCCTAAATTCATATTGGCTAGAAAAATCTCCAAACTTGATATTTTCCATAATTATATTTTACACATTTTTTCAACTTTTGGTATTAATTTTCCATTAATTTTACAAAGTGGTAGAAAATCCCCTTTGTCCCATGTATTAACTTTAGAGTAAATCGCAAAACCAGCACTAGTCAGAGCATCAATTTTGAAAACCAGCACCTGTCGCAAAACCAGCACCTCGTAGTTTCAAAGAAAAGCCTACTCTAAGACCTAATGACCCTGTACCATACGAAAGGTACAACGTACAACGTATCGTAATGAATCTATCAAGTATTTGACGTGTGCACAAAGGCCAGCTTCGCACTCCACAAGAAACTATCCGAAAGCATTGCCCTTCAATTGTGCAATGCTCCGGTCCATAGGTAAGACAAAATGTAATGGTATTGAAGCTTAGATATTATTTTAGGGTTGAATTCCAGCGCAAGGGGACAGGTGCTGGTTTTCAAATTTGATGCGCTGACTAGTGCTGGTTTTGCGATTTACTCTTTTGTGCGAAACCCGTAATTTCTAACATGGACAATAGAAGAAGGCAGCATTTAGCGAAAAATATAAATGTTTTTAAGTGCCTTGTGGTCGTACTCTTTGAGTATTTGACCAGCCCTACTATGCAAGCAAAATATAAGCAAACAATCGCTTCCTTCTACGCGTGCGTCCATCTACGGGATACTGCCTCCAGGCGATTCGTACATTGATAGTTCCAATGCGATTTCGCGCGGGGAGAATTTTTTTTTCGATCGGGCACTTCCGGTCGTGCGTGCAGTTCGTCGGGACGCCTGAAGGCGTCGCAAACACTCACGTTCTGCTTCTCTCTCGCTCTTGGTACAAATCATGCCATCACAAGGCCCACGGCCACGACACACGCGCCCGTGAACGCAACAGATAAATGTACGCATGGTCGGCCAAACCACTGGTCGACCGAATGTACGTACCCCCCCAGTGGCAAGAGGAAATATAATCCAAAGTACAAGGGTACGTACACCGCCCGATGCTTCGTACAAAAAAGCCCAACACACGAGACACAGGGATCGACGTCAAGCCCATTCCAGCAACGAAATAAAGCACCAAGCCCACAATCTCAAGCATCAACAAGCGACCAGGCCCCGTGATAAATGTCGTTTTTGCACTCACGCCCAAGAGTCCCACCAATGCCCCCACCGGTGTCAACGTACAAATTAGAATCCGTTGATGAGTAATCCGATCCAAAATGAAAAAACGACACGAGGGCACCAATAAATTGCATTCCAATTCAATTCACAAACATGCTCGACCCATCATCCAAATTTCGAAACGTGTCCGACAAGTACCTGTTGACACATCCGTACAATAATCTACTCACGCTCATCAAGGTCACTCCCATCGTATATTTTAGCACTCTTTCCCCTCCCCCCTGGGCGTCCAATTCGTCGTCCTGCAACAACTTGAGCTCCTTTTCCACGCCTTTTTTCCGTCGAAAGACCCCCAAACATCGCTCACAAGCTTCCCTTCCTTTCCGCATATAGACCTACGAGGGACATAGACGGCAGGCGTCATACACGACAGAATCAGCGTCGCAATAAACACTTGTCAGACCTAACCCACTTCTTTCGACGAGGAAGAAAACGACGCGGAACAGAGAATCCAACAAGAATTAACAGATAATCGCTACAGCCAGGTCCTACTAAACCCCACAATAGAAGCATCTTACCCATCTGGTATTTGTAGTTACCACAAGTCGTAAAAAAATGGGCAACACGACGGTCACAGGACTCCTGGTGGTCATTCGTTCAAAGCCAGATTCCAAAAGCGATCTGGAAGCATGGTCACATGCTATCCGATTACCAACTCTGGGTGATATACAGAACGGCAACCATGCAATTGAATACATTCTATTGTAAAGAGAACGTACTCACCAACTGTGCATTAGCCGCGGATTGTACCAGATCACGAACGGACGTAGCACATATTCTTTGGGGTTGTGTGAGTGCCCAAAGGTTCTGGATCCGTTTCTTAGAACGCTGGACAGGCAAAGCATTAAGTCCAGCCGCATTGCACCGTTATATAAAAATTTAATAGCGACATAACAAGCGCCAGGCATCTCAGCAGCAATGGAACAAGAAATGGTTGATAAATACGGTGTATGAGGAGCAAATGAACCGATTATGGTGGAGAATGAGCAGGATAGCTCATGTTTGGCTGTGGCAGCTTCGTAACGAGTCAATTTTTGAAGGCAATCGGAGAAATCATTTCGAACACACGGAATATATTTGGAACCAGTGTAAGTCCCAATTGAGTCAAGTAGCGGCTCTTAAACGAAAACGAACTCAACTGCGGGAAGATGGTGTGCGGTTGGAGTTATGCATTCAGTGCTTTTTCAACATTACACTAGCACCTTCGCGTCAGAAGAAGTATCATAACATTAGCGATCATCATACTTCCCCCGATAATTCAGACCCAGAACTAGTAGTGAGAGTCAGTAAGTTTATAGTAGCCAATAGTTAATGACTAAATGGACTACCTTTATTATTATTAAAAATAATAGAATAGTGTCCATCTGTCCGTCCGATCCCGCGCTTTATTTGGGTACCGTAATCCTTGTCAAACAGTGATACAATTTTGCAGCTTTTGGTAAAATTACTTACTTTCAAACATTTCATTCCTTATATGGACGGAGTAAGTAAATAAATATACCATGTAACACTCGATATCCCCGCAAATTTAGCTTATCAAGTGTGCCTTCCAAATCGATGGGACGGCAGATGGCGACGCCGAATGCCGGTTTTCGGACTGGTCTCCGACAATAAGTTTTCAAAACGGCGGGAGGTACATACGTGAGATGATTTTCTCCGTCCCAAAGTTATTGTCGGTTTGTTATTTTATTTATCTCAATAATAAGAATCCGACAATAACTTTGGGACAGAGGGAGTATTGTTGAATTTAAGTTGTGCCTGTCCCAAATCTGCTGTTTACGAGGGTATGAAAATGACGTTATTGAGGGTTACTATTTGTATCAAATAATAGGTGTAAAAAAGTATTCCATTGTTTATTTCAACTATAGCCACACTTATAGCCAGCCACACATAGTACTGTACTTCGGTTCATATTTTGCCCAATTGGGGAAAGTGCAGTGGTCACGATTAAGTGGATACGTGGTATTTATTAAATACATATCCTTTGGATAGACCTGTGGGATTTTCAAAGATCATTGTCAGTTCTGTAGCGAAACTTATATCGATGAGCTTGGCTATTATAGTAAACTTGCAGTAATAGCCAAGCTCATCACATGTATGTCATAGCACTGTACCATAGATCCACATCACACGAGGAAAGAAGAAGGCCATGGGTTATTGCCGGCTCATATGATGCCGTTTTGGGGAACGTACGACTGGGGAGACAATCCGTGGATTCCAGAAACCAGGGCCCCGGTATTAATGGCGAGAAAATATGATCGGATCCCGATGATGACAATACGCGAATTAGGAATACAACGACTAACTTCCTCTACTTTTACATGGCAGTTTGTAAGCCTTCGACCAGAGTCCCACACCAGAGCTAAACTTAGCAGGCAATAGTGTTAGCGTCTCCACGAGTGAGGATTGGCGAGTTCATTGGAGATGCGCAGCCAATAACATTGTGCAGAGGGCCTAAGCTATTTCAGGACTTTGACTGGCAGGTCGTGGAGTCGGGACGGCTCAAAGGTGTTAGTCAGGATGGAGCTCAATGGGTGGAAGTATAACAAGAACTGATTGGTATACACTGGAGTATTGATGCACACATTTGTATGAGTCTAGAATTAGAAGCCGACAGTACTGATCGAATAGTGGTTTTTCGTGCCTACCCGAAGTTCCATTACATTGGATGGGGCATCACAGACTCTATCCCGGTATACAAGATACCAGGATCTTTGCGGAAACAGTTTCATAAGCTTTATCATAGGGGCGTAGCGACGGGTTTGAAGGAACTCATGGCTAAATGGAAACGGAATTGTAATGACAATGTCTGGTGGCACAGTGTCCAAGACATCGAACCTAACCAGGTATGGTCTCATGATAATTTATTAACTGACTATCAGGTTTGGGTTATGTTCCGTATGATTACAATGCAATTAAACACATTTGTCCCGAGACACAAGTACGAAGGAAGGTGTTTATTGGACTCTCGGTGTAATGGGCACAAATCAGATATATATCATATCATGTGGGATTGTCGGCGAGCAAAAGCGATCTGGCGGAAGCTCCTACAGCAATGGTTAGGAGTGGAGATTATGGCTCAATAGGTGAACAAGTACCAAGAGCATATAGTCTACAAGACAGCACCCCCATTAGGTATTTTATTGACTCAGGCGATGTTGCACCGTAATGGAAGAACCGATGATGTCTTTCTGGAGTCTTTCGATAGAATCTGGAAGGGTCTATGTGGAATTTTCATGACTTGGCTATGGCAACTACGAAATCAAGTTGTGTATCAAGGCATTGTCAAGGATGAGCACGAACATTTACAGTTCATTTGGGAGCAAGGACGGGCGCAGATAGCAACGGTAGCCGAGTTTGAGAAGGCCAATAGAGATACAAGAGAGGAGGGGATCCGACTTCAAGTTAGTTTAGAAAAGCTTATTCCACTATCAGCCAGCACCAGAACCATCTCCATCACCATCTCCATTACCATATCGAGCTTCAAACAAGTGGTTAGCGCCGGTTTCGAGAAAGCTACACGTTTCCCGACCATGTGATACTCAGAGAGTGCAAGTCATAGATTCCATACGTTCTGAGCCTATATTACATACTAGGTTTCATATGTACATAGTAGCTAATAGTTAAGCCTAATTGGACTACATTTACTACTAACTTATAGTAGCTAATAACTCAGGTTAATTAGGTGAAACTCTAACCCTCACCCACGGAAAATTTAACCCGCGCCCATTTCCGAACCCATCGATTGCTTGACCCTTATTGGGTCATTTCATAACGTATCCTCTTTACGAATATAAGCACAAAAATACATCGTCGAAGTCGATATATTTACGCACGCAGGAGCTTAGAATCGGTCACTTACATCTTTCTCAACTGCCAGCATCAAATTCTGTGTATTCAACCCCAATTTTAAAATTGCTGTTATATTTTGTCTATAATAATATCAGCTTCAATTGGCCCTTCTTATGAGATCTGGTCAAAAACTTCCTTACAGTAGTTTCCGTTGATAAAGAATTTACTGATGTAATAGTAATAATGACTGAAAAATGCTTCGTTGCAGCGTCAACTGCAGTACCACTTCATAACTTCTCACTACGGTTGGCATCCATCTCCGCTGCGCAGATTGCGGGTCCATTTGGGCAAAATTTTGCAAACTTAATTATAAGCCTTGGCGAGCATTATCAGCTGAATCGCGCCGTCGTCACGTCCGTGGGTTACGCGAAGGGCTGATGCAAGGCTCCCGAGAACTTAGTGTCTCGGTGTTTACGAGGGAGTTGCTGGTCCGGTGCTGAATCCTAAGAAGAAGCCGTCTGAATATTGTCATACGCAGTCTTGACATGCGCCGTCCAAATATGACCCGACTGCTCCAGTTTGACTTCCCCGCTGTCGAAATTACCTTTTTACTGTACCCACTCTTCCACTTCTCCGAGAATCTGGGTGAAGATGTAACTCATCTCGTCCTCTTTCTTATTCATATCTCGGATCAAGCATATACGTCTAGTGTGTCGAAAATGTCAGTTTAAGATCACTATTTTGAAGATGATTGCGCGACGAGGTTTCTGACTACACATATAAACGCATCGGCTGCCGAGGCCCGTGCATGCCGTCAAGATACTAACTTGATCTTTTGTTGTTGTGAAGGGACCAACGCTAATGAAATATCGGTTTGAAATTGCGCTATTGATGCTGGATCTCGGACCAACTGCTCTGCATGTTGTATGCACCTTTGTTCGCACGACTACTTTTAAAGCTATTTTTACGAATATTGGATAAGTAGACGTCATTCCGTTGATGATTTCGCGTAACTCATGTTGACGTGTTGGTAACACGCCGCCGGAATAAGTTATGAAATGACCCAATAAGGGTCAAGCTATCGATGGGTGCGTAAATGTGCGCGGGTTAAATTTTCCGTGGGTGAGGGTTAGAGTTTCCCGTTAATTAGACAAACGTAAAACATCAATTTTCGCAGTACATCAGTTTTCCGCAGGAAACATCAGCTGGCCAATTATATGTCTGTATTTTTGCTACGCGTCCCACGATTGGCTGATTAATCGAAAGCAGCAGTTTATCGCAGTAAAGATTTTCCGCAAAAAACGGTTATTTTTGATATTTTTGGTCGACTTATGTCAGCTTTTAGGTTTTTAAGCGACATTTCTATGCCGCGAAAAACTGGTGTTTTCGATATTTTTGGTGGGTTTTTGAGCGACTTTTGTCAGCTTGTATATCTTTCCAGAGACATCTCTAAGGATAACCCTTTACACCACCACCTAGTCCATGATTAGAGCTTTTCATTGGTTCATGCGGATTCCACCTGTCTACTGATTGAGCAAAATTATCCTAATTTAGCTAAGGTACCCAATTTCCTACGAAAATCTGATGTTTTACGTTACATTTATTATTAACCATTCGTGTCACTGCTCCCTATTTTCGGTCAAAGTGGGTAATAAATTAAACGACTGATTGTACTTGAAAAAGATGTTCCGTGTAATGTGGAAGCTTATCGTATGGTTGTTCGTGTGTGGTTCATTACGATTCGGTTCTTCCACACATAAGGTTCTAGGTCAATCTCTATGGTGAACCGTTCCCCTTGCAATAACGTATGAGCCTTCCAAAGCAGCTTCTCCTCTTGGATGCCCAGCACTCCTGGCAGATACTGTATCGTGTATAATTTCAATGCCGACGCCTGCGCGGGATCTGGTCCTAGCCATTCACACACCTCTCTTGCCACATTGACTCCCCGCTTTTTATGAGTTCCACTCACTGCTTTACATAATGAATAACCTTTAAGTGGCGTGAAACGTACACTGGTGTGGTCGCGGTGGGCTGGCTCCAATAAATCTATCCAGGCACGCTGATAACAATCTGGGGCCGCAATCAACCATTGAGTAGCAGTTTTGAGTATTTGCACTCTTATTGCCACCGGAATCGAAATGAGGCCGACCCCTCCTGCTCCTTTCGGTGTAAACAGCAAATATGGCGTTACTTTATGGCGACATGATTCGGTGCTCGTCGAATTGCCCCATATGAAGTTCTTTTGAAGTTGTAGCAATCGGTGTAACCCCGCTTCAGTTGGTTCAAACATCTTCGCCGTAAAAAGTATGGCGGGTAGTGCAATCGCATTGAATAGTTGCACGCGTCCTGCTACTGCAGTGCTACACTTGGCTGCCGTAGCCAAACGGCGTTGAATGCTTCTGATTCTTAGAGTCCAATTCTTCTCTCTTAAGTCAGTCCAACCGAATTGATACCCCAGGTATCTTACTGATTCTCCTACCGGTAATACCGGTAAAGTGTACCACGTTGTTGGTACTTGGGTTGCTTGTAAGAAAAAAACTGACTTTTTGCCGGCTGAATTTTGAGTCCGGCCAATTGTCCAAAGCGTTTCACCACCTGTAATACTTGTGGGACCTGTGATGCTTTTCGTACAAAAACCGTGGAATCGTCCACAAAAGCTGAAAACGGATGCTCTACCGCCATGTCAAATTTGAATGGTTACACCCCTTGCAATTCAAGAGCTTGGGAGATCGCCAGTCCTAGCGGCTCCACTGCCAGGATGAAGAGTAATGGTGCTAGCAGACATCCTTGACGGATGCCAGAGCTCACCCTAATTGGACGTGAAAACGAATTATTTACGTAAAACTCTGCCGTTGTCTCATCATGTAATCTCTCCATTAATGCAATAAATTGCTCTGAAAATCCAAAAGCCGAAAGTACCAAAATTAAATACTGCCTGTCCACTGTATCGTAGGCCTTGCTAAAATCCAGAAATAATACACCCGCGCTATCGTTTAATTCTTGCGTTTGAGAATGTTCATATTTTATCAGGGTTGCCTTCATCATGATAACTGCTTTGTCCATTTGTCTACCAGCTACAAACCCTTGTTGGGTGTCTCCAATTAAGTGTCCCAGAAACCTTTGCAATCTCCGTGCTAATATTTTAGCAAATAACTTATATCCTGTTGTAAGAAGCGAGATTGGTCTATAATCCAGGGCGTCGTTTGAATCACCTTTTTTTTGTAAAGGTATGACCAGCGCTTTCATGAAAGACTTTGGTGGGGATGCTCCACGTAAGATATCATTACATACTACCAGTAACGGATCCACCATTAAAGACGCGAAATCCTTGAAAAAATCATTTCCAACCCCCCATCTATTCCAGCCGCCTTTCGTCGTTCCAAACTTTTAATCGCCAAATTAATTTCATCTTCTTCAATTTCTCTCATCAGATCCAGGTTTTGTTGCTTCGTGACTTTCCTTTTCTCTGGGATAGTCATGAATTGCAGAAGACTGTCTTTTAGCGAGCTTACCGGTTCCTCTCGGTGACTGCAGCCTAATATTGATCGCCAAGTCAGGGCAAATTTGTCTGGGATGGAGTCATCTCTCATAAAGTGCTGTCCGGTTCCTCTGGAAATGTCCGACACCGTCTGATCTCGCTCCCAAACAACTGTCCTCTTGAAAAGCCATCGCACGTCATCCAGTGATCTGTGTAGACGTTTTCCCTTTCGAAATCTTCGTTCTTGTCTCATCGCGTTTGAGATTCCGGCAATTAATTCTTTTCTGGACTTGGCATTATCATAGACCAGCTTTTTCAATTGATGAACTCTTCTCTTCCTCCTCTTCGCTATTCGCCTCTTCGTCAAGAAAAAAAGATCAAGGATATTAGATACACATGTATCCCAATCCGACGCTGCTCTGACCCGATTCACATACTTCGTCAGAGGGGATTCGACCACCGGCTTACCAATTAAATCTTTTGAACCCTTAAATGGGTATATCGATACGCGATGTGTTCCATTTTTCTGAGGGGGTACTGGATCTTTCAAAAATAACGTCACTTGATTGTGATCAGAATATACCTGGGGAAGCGAAACATCCACCCAGGAGACCCACGACATCCAATACTCCGAGACATAGAATCTGTCAATTCGACTGGCTTGACCGCCTCTCCAATATGTGAAGTGGTTCATTGGATCCACGTGTATATCATCTAGGGCCGATCCCATGAGCATCCATACATCTTCTAGCTGCGGTCTTGAACAAATCGTTGTAAACTCAAACTTTCAGGACGTAGTGACCTTGTTCCTCCCATACGATCAATCACCGGCATATCTACACAATTAAAATCCCCTCCAAAAAATAAATTTCAATGGATTTTTTGGGATAAAATCACAGAGGCCCGAATAAAATTGTTCTTGTAGTTTGGCATCTCCGGATGGTCCGTACACATTAGCTATTATTGATCCTTTCCATTCAATCGCTATGAAACGGTTTGACCATTTGTGTTGCATCCATGGTCGTACATCCTCTGCAATATCTGGTCTAACTAAAATACCAACTCCACCTTGTTTTAGTGGAAACCTGCTCCAATACGAAAATTCAGTAAGAGTCGTCGTTAGCATTGATTTGCCCCATAATTGTGACCACATCGTGACTGCAAATTCATATTCCTGTTGTGTCGATACATGTGTCTCCTGTATCAGCGTAAAGTAAGCTTGGGAATCCTTCGCTCCCGACCTCCATGCCACCATCCAGTCTCGAATGGACTCCTTCTTGAAACCCCTGACATTTTGCGTTATGATGTGAGGAGTTTGTTGTCGCTTTCGGTCCATCTCTTCCTTAACTTCCGATCTATATTCTAAGTCTTGCATGGTCTTGAACTTGACATATATATCGGATTGATCCAGTTGAAAATACCCATGATTTGGAAGATTTCCTGTTGAGGAGCCCTTAGTACTGGGCACCCTGCTGGGAATCTTCAGAGACCCTAATTTTCTCATCCGTGCGCTTGACTCTTGGAGGTACATCCGATTGTATGTAAAGGGTAATGTCCTTCCACGCATTTTGTTTACCACTTTTTACTGCTCGCACTTTGCCCGTGCTTCTCTTGAAATGTCTTTGTAACATTGTCACAATTGAGTCCACTGGGTGATGATCTACACTCACCAAAGCTGCTAGCGTCTCGGCAAACAGGTGAGCGCAGAGCAAGTTTCTGGCAACTTTTAACATCTGCTTTGGTGCCAGTAATTTAACCAATAAGTTTCCACCATATTTGGCCTTCCGCAAGCGTGTCCACTCCTGGGAACTTGTCATGATTGCAGCCCTGGCTGCTGGAGTTGCAACTTGGTTGTACAGGCTTTCCCATATTTCGAACCATCGAGCCGGAATCTCATTCATACCATGCAGTTTTCCTAGAGATACCATTTGCATCCAGCACTGTTCGCGCCATAATTTCGTCAATTCTACCAATACAGACTGATCAATGCTCTCCAAAATGTGATATGTCCCGGGAACAGCTTTGAGTAAATGTAAAATTCTATTAGATTCATGTTGTGCTGCTTGCATCCATATTGATTTTCTCGAATTCGCTTTCGGGAAGATTATTCCAGTGTTCTTTTCCCACGCTGGTTGCACTCTATCCCACATCTGCTGACAATCTTCTTGCGTTCTATCATCATTATCTAGCTCTTCTTCACTTTTTTCTCGAAGTCATCTACCAATTCCCGTTGAAGACATTGTTCAGGTTCTTGTTCTGGTTCCCTGTCGTGATGGTCCCGTCTGCAGACTCGTTTATTGCTATAATCGTCTGACTCTTCGATAGAGTCCATCCCTTCTTGGCTAGTCGATACATCCGTTGGAATATATTCTGAACTAGACGCCGATTGTTCCACCAATAGTGGGGGGAATCGTTGAGGGTCAACCAGATTTTATTCACCCACTGCTGTAATACCGGTTCTGCAATACAGTAGCGTTGCATAAAAGCATCCCTGTTCGTTCATCAGTAAAATCTGCTTTCAGGAGCTGCTCTTGTTCTGGAAGTGATAACCTGGTTACTGTTTCGGTCAAGAATTGTAACACTTCGCCCATTCGTGCATCCTTTGTTGCAAGGATTTGAGAAATCTCACATTTGAGATCGTGATGGATGGTTGGGCCATCCAACCTTTCAAAAATATCGTCCATATCACCCTCCCATCCATCGGGTTCCCATGGTGAAAGATTGCCATATTGAGATGGCTGCGACTCTGACTTTTCACCCATTACTTCTTTAACATTAACCGTACACATGATAGTGTCCTTGTCTGAAGTGTATTCCAATACAGGTGGAGTCAAGTGGTGACTTTCCACCTCACTGGTCTCCTTTACCCGTTCCTTACATGCATCCACTTTCACGTCTTCAAAGTCATCATCTTCGCTTGTGACCACTTCCATTATTTCATCTTCAATAGAAGCTTTGGCCCTTCGCCCCCATAATAGTGCTGAGTAATGTTGGTCTCTGAAGTGCAGCACTAGGGGTAGAAGTTTATCGTCTTGTTTTGTTGCCGCGTGACTGCACTGTTCCGACACTTTTTCAATAAAAGCGTCAAGAGTTATTGGGTACTCCCCACTCATAGCGTAACTTCGTGCATTAACTTTGCGAATTTCCGGCGTGAATAGTAAAACTCCAGGCGGTCCTGTCGCCTGCGAGCTAATAACATATATGTCTTTTTGAAGGAGCGTACTGATACTTGCTAAAGTATCGTTGCTCCCCCATGCCGTCATGGGAACCCCATCCGATAGCTTGGAACCGCTCTGAGAAAATTCCTTAAAATATAGCTGGAAAGCTTTCTTTGATTCCGTTACAGAAATTCTAGGGTAGCCCCTTCCTAATCCAAGAAGTGTCTGCTTCCTAATCCCTGGTGGATATTTGATATCAAAATCCATCATAGCTCTTTCCAAGCTTCCTTCCTTTATGTGCGTTGCTAATTGTTCCAATATACGTGATAAAGTTCCACTCAATACTTATGATGTCAACGCCTGGCAGACCGCGTACACCTGGCAATTACCAGTTGCGGGAGTCTGTACTGCCCGTAGTGATAACGCTGCTAAAATTTCTGTCATCGTTTTGGTACTGTTAGGGCTTGGTCGTTTCATCGTCTCCAACCATGTAAAGTCCAGACTCCCCTTCTAACTGTTGAACTTCCTCAATTAGCAATTGTATTGATTTTTTAACCTTGCCTTCCAACACTAAAGATGCAGTGTTTTTCTTTTGTACGATATCTTATGGAGCTTTCTTACTGCTCCGTCCTGACTTCTTCCGGGGAGTTTTTTTAACTTGGTCGGAATGTTGCCTCTCTTTATCCATACTTGGCTTATTTTCGTTCTTGGCTGCTACTTCTGACGAAGGCGTCTTCCTAAAATTCGGACGACTGTCCTGTTTCTTATTGTGAGTTACCATAATCCACGAGGTGTCATCTTTTTCGCTTTTGACTCGAGGTGAGTCCTGAGCTTCTGTCGTTTCATTTCGTGAAACTTCCTGGTCTTCTTCGTTGGAGTTGGATTGTGTAGTCTGCTCACGGTCAAAACTGACATCCATCTGGGCAGTGTCATAGCCTTCTGTGATGTCCGGTTTCCCGTTATCCTGCCTTTTACGATTATTTTCCACTTGTTCCTTCAATTCTTACATGCTACGAAATGTTGCTGCCGGTAGCTTTAATTTCGCGAGTGCTACCGGTGTGACTTGAATACAATTGGATTTAATTAGGTCATCCAATGGGGTCAAACATTTCCGCATTGGATGACCAACTTCTCCACATCTCAAACACTGTTTACGCCCTTTCATAGTTGGGTGTTCCACAACGATCATCATGTTACACCATAAAATCCTTTTGACACCTTCCAATGCCGGTGGGCATGTATCTGCCGCTACAATTAGCTCCCACAGGGTGGATGTTTCGGATAACGGACCACTTTTATCCAAGTCATCTAACTGGAACTCCATACCCAATATTGAATGTAAAAATCCCGTTAATTTCAACAAATCGACCGCCCTTGTTACATTCTTTAAAATGCACGAATAAAATCCTTGTTGTCCAAAACCTTCTCCATTCTCATCAACTTGTTTATCCCATACCGTCTTCCCCTTGGGTCGCCGTTCTTGATGGAGATTTTGTAACACATGGTCGTAGCGGTGAAAGGGAAATTTTACTCCTGCAAAGTTTTTCGCCATTTCCCTTGTGAAAAAATGGAAGTATAGCATATGATTACTACCATTGAAGCTTATGTTCTTCACCTGGGCGACCATTTTCCACAGCTCTGGGCTTCCAGCACCTCGTGTAGTCGCTGCGGTCGCTGTACTCTCTTGTATGCTCCTCGTGCTAAGAAAAGCCTCCTTAATTGGGCTTTCCCCACGCAAATCCATTGTCAGGCAGCCTTCCACCTGTGCTCTGATCGTATGTACAAGGCGTACTTGATCATCCAGTTTCATAATTCTCTTGATAAATTGTGGCAACCGGCGAGCCACGTTATGTGTCCCTCTACCAATCCTTGCACAATCTTCCACTCATCCACCGTACCCGGCCTGATTTGCATTGGGGCAAATTTACCGTATTCCTTTTCGCCAATCGCCCGTAAATGTGAAATTCATTCCGGCGAAAATATCTCTGTTTTGAACAGGAACGTCTTCTGATTGCTTTTGAGCTGTCCATTCTGTTCTTTTGGACCGGCCACTTTGGAAACCCAGCCTTGGAGCGGTTGAGGTTGGTTATCTGCTGTCTTCACCTTCTCCTGTCCAATTAACTTCCACAATAATGTCTCCAACGCTTGATTTGAACGCTGAGCCACTAACGACGTAGTAATCACTTGCTGGCGCCACACCTTCCAATCATGCTTGTTTTTGACGACTAATAGTTCGAACAAGTCTATAAGTCTTTCCAGTTCTTGTGTCTTCAACTTTGGTAGGCGTTGTGCCGCTTCTGACAGCCGCGACATAGGTCCTTTGGCCTTTACAAAAATTGAATTGCACAATTCCTGCATAAGGTCCTTCCATGACTGAACTGTAGGCTTCGTGTTTGGCGTGTTCCAGCGCCATTTTTAACGCCTCCGCCATATTCGTTGCTTCCATGTGAAGGGGCATCGGCTCTTCCACTGTTGCTTGGTCCGGTGAAGAATGTTTGTCCGCAGTGTTCTCACCCTGTGACCTGAATGCGAGCGTCATTTGCTCTCCTGCAGGTGGTGACGAACTCTGCATATTGGTCATCACCTGCGTGCGTGTGCTCATTTTTTGGAGTATATCGGACGGTGCTGCTGACCGTACGCCGACCGATATACTCCCGTCCGTCTGGTTTTTATTTATCTCTGCCAATACCGGCGGACTACCGGTATCCACTTCCATCGCTTCAACCTCTGAATGAACCAATGGTACCGGTATCGTTACCTCATACCTCCCTTCATCCGTCGCTTGCTCCTGAGACGTGTATACCACATCAGAACGTTGTGATTCCTCCACGATCTCATCCACGATTCCTCGGTCTGTGATTGAATCGTGTATATGAAGAAGCGGGTCTTTCGAGCTTTTACTCTGTGTCGGTCCCGGGTCCATTAATGACCCTGGAGTCCTATTCATTTCCGGTATCTTGATAGCCCTAAATCCTTTCTACTTGAAAGGGGCTGTTTATAAGCAAATTTAGAACTGCTGCTATAAGTTATATAAGGGATACGAAATTGACAATGTCCTCTAGATGTGGTGTGGGATTTCTAAGGATCACAATGCGAGATTTATCGATGGGCCCATGTATCAATCTAGAATGCGGTAACACTCCGACTCATGGATTGCGAAAGAACATTGTACATAAATGTGGAGACAAAATTGGCGACTCCTTCCTCACACATCTGTTTCATTCATCAGTGAGTGTTCCGTTGTGTGTGTACTCTCAAATATAAATCCATTTCGGGACAAGCTCCCGAAAATGAAAAAAATAAATACATAGAAACATATTTTCTTTTCTATGCGTTTTGTTAATAATTTAAGGGAGACATTATCCCCACTGGAGTTTTTTTGATCCTCGGGATAATATAGATTACAAATAGTGTGGACCACAATTTAATATTTGTCCCTGCTCTGTGAATCATTTTATCAGCTTCTATGCGGTGATGCAAAACATAAGGCTGCTTTTTAGACCACCCCTGCATTGATTGACTCTTCTCCAAGTACTAGTGAAGCAGCTACACATATAATACATGCTCGTCAAATTTCTGTCTTTGTTTAACGGCTTCGTTTCCCACTCTTTCAGAATTTGTCGTTACCTACTGATGAGAAGATGGTAGATACATTCTTCTTACCATTGGTAAATAATAATAAAAACTCCGGTGGGGATAATAAAACTCCGGTGGGGATAATGTCTCCCTAATTTAATTTAAATAGAAACATATTTTCTTTACAACGCATTTTGTTTAAACAGAAACAAATGTGTGTTTAAACAGTACTGGTACGTTAAACAGTACTGGTACATGTGTTTCTTTTAAAACAGTACATGGATTTTACTTTTGTTTACCGTATTTTACCTACATTTGAAGTCTGCTGGTCGCTGACACTTGACTAGCCATTAAGTCTAGCCGAATGTAGCGTTGGGCTATTAGCTACCATAGGATAGCCAGTCATCAAATCGACTTGGTGTGGCACGAAGTGTACAAGAAACACCTCCACTTCCAATTTATTGAGTAGCTTGTAAATCCAGCGCGACTTCATCTTTTCCCGTCTAAAGCTGGATTAGTTTCAAAACAAAGTTGGATTTTGAGGTTTTGGGAACATGAGGTTTCATATTCTGTACCCAGCAAAGTTGGACAATTTTCGTACTTAGTGGAGACATCACTGTGAACAGCCATTTTGTCCTACTTATGCTATTTGCTATTGACATCTCCATGGATGCTCGTTAAGGCAATGCCACGTAAGTGAGTCACTGATCCAAGGCAACGATTGGGCTCAGGTCCAGCCGGCTACCGAGAATTTTCAACCAGAACATCGCTGTTATTTTATTGCAAGTACTACTTCACTGATATGGCTATTGGCATTTTGTAGATGGTGGATCTTATGTCGCGCCATGGAGCGTACGTGGGTCGTAAAACCCAGAAGCGGCTTACGCTGCTTCTGATTCACCATGTCTACGGAACGTCATGTTCCGTACAAAGTGGGGCTTTGGACCCCAGCATGGACGCTTGTGCCCGAAAGTGGTGGGCACACCAAGCGCAATTTTCAATACCCGTTGTTTGAGATCAACGCGCTTGATGATTGCGAAGACCTTCACAATCATAACTTTGATCGAAGTACCGACGATAGACGTCGGTACTTTATCGACCTTTTCTATCAGTCGTTTTATGGAACGGAAGGGTCGCGAAAGAACAGGGACGATAAGGACGCCCTTACTCAAAGTTGAAATGTCTTTGTTGTGAACTACAACAAAGGTCCTGACGAATACGTGAACAAAATTCACGTAAACCGCAAGCGCTTCTTAAAGCACTCACGCTCAGAAAAAATGGAATTTATCCATTTTACCTGCATGAAAGAAGGAATTTCTTGCGGAGTTCCTTCTCATTTGATTTGCCCTTGTTGTCCCAAGGGGGCTCCTCGTCTTACCGGAAAGGAGCTACGAGGGTACCGAGGTTACTCGGTACCCGCTAGTGCTAAGGGCCTCATTGACTCCCTTAATGCATCAGCACCTAGTGCTGATACTTTGCAGCCATCAACACTTAGTGTTGATGCTTCTTACGAGTTTGAGGAGAAGTTTACTTCTCAAACTCCTGCAGGAGGTCAGGGGCATCCGCCCTTAGCACCTCAATCGGTTCCCAAGAGTCAAACTCTTGGGAATACCACAACCAGCGTACCAAGTACTCGGTACGCTGCCCCTTCTTATAGGGAACCGAGCGCAATCAAGCGCTCGAGAATAT
>MIQA02024169.1:0-41555 GCA_001887855.2 Sclerospora graminicola
AGATAGATATAGCTTTTCTTGGGTAATTTTTTCTTTATGCTTCTGAAGACGCTAATGTCGGCTTGACAGGACTGAATGTATCCATCGCTCCTTCGACATCTACCGCCGTGGATTCACAGAGCAGATGTTACACAGAAATCAAGGGATTTCGAGTTTGTAAGAAGTTTTTCACCTTTTTATCGTGCTAGGGGCGAGCTTATGGCTTTTTCCTTTTATGGTAACTTTGGAGACAGTCGATCGAGTTCTTGAATCCTGCCTTTGTCAACTTTCTGGGATTTTTCATCTGGGCCTGAAGAGAAGCCTTTGATTCGTCAAGGTCCCGTTTTAGGTCTCCAAGGAGATTTTGGAAGCCTCCAAGGAGGAAACCTGACTCTGGAGATGGGCCGCTTCACCTTGCAGATGGACGGCATTTAAAAGGACGACCGGATCAGCTTCCGTAAATCCACCATGCAGTTTTTATAAATTTTGCGATTTGTGCCATACATGCACCGCTTACAGTAACACTTGTATCAATTTTATCGCGTAGAGAGCAATGTATGGTTTACAATATCTGGCAGTACTGTAGTTCCTACCATAAAGCGCGCGATGAGCACATCCACATAAACGAACTTTGTACGTGATTTACAAGTATCTGGAAATATTATTTCTCCGATAGCACTCTTGCTGCAGCGAATGCTACCCAAACCGGGCAATGATCCGAAAGTTCATAGCCACACTGTACCCGCGATATATACGTTTGTAGCCGAGGACAAATCGGATCCATTGTGTTTTGCATAGAAATATGATTGCTTTTTGAACAAGGATAGTATCGCCAATCAACGCGGAGGACTCCGCTGGCTACAATAAGTTGGTGCTGTTGATTCGAGTCCTTGGAGCTTCTAAAATCATTGCGATCAAGCCAAATGTTGTCATACAGTTTACCAAATACTGTCGTCGAGAGTGGAGCACGAATCAAAGCCATTCTATGGGACCCAAGCCTTCCTAAGATGTCTTGTGGTGACAAGTTAAAGTCTCCAAGTGCCACCACTTTCCTTTGATTAGATGCAAGCGCCTTCAATTCATTTGCTAAACGATTAATCTCCATAATTTCATTATCACGACGCTCCTTTTCAGCGAACGACACATGTACATTCATCAGTGTTATCTCCAAGTCCGCTACACCTGACTCTTTTGTCGCTCGAAAAGTCGCAACACACGGTAGCCTACTAAACACGTTGTTTTTGTCTTCCATCAAGGAGCATTTATCAACAAGTCGTACCATGCAACGCCTGAAAAAAAATGCGTAACGTTCCGTTCTTTTCTTCGTTTCTGGTGACTTGCGTCCTACAGGATCTGATGCCACGTAATCCCATCCAGGTAGCATCGTTTTCAACCTTTTAAGAACAATCAAGTCCCGCACCTCTTGTAACGCGACAAGGTCAAATTCACCAAGTACATCAGCTATGCGCTGCAGAAGAAATGTTTCTTTTTTTCGAGAGATGTTGCGAATGTTCCAACTCGCCACAATTAACGCTCGGTTACCGTCATCGTGATTTCGCATTGGAAACACGCTGTCACGTACGTTATTTTCAATCTCCCGGCAAAAGTAAAAGTCCTGCTCTTGCTTATAACTAGTTTCGTCACACGTCTCTTTCTCATCGTCGTTCCCTTCGTGATGGCTAGAGTCTGCCAACCCCACATGAACCCTCGACTGTAGTTTTACGTAAGACTTCGAGCCAATGCCCTTTATAGCCAGGAGATCTACCTTGCGATGGAATGGTCTCGCCTCGACAATCCGCTGAGCCAAGACTGGCCCTACTCCAGTGAGTTGCTGTAACTGGACATTCGACGCAACATTTAGGTCGACCTTGCTAAGATTTACACTATCTTTTGTAGCGTTTTTTTCGTCCACGTAGACTTGGTTTTGAGCTTTAATAGCTGCAAACTTGCTGGAGCCGATGCCTTTTACACGCATTAAATCCTCCAGAGTCGCAAAGGGACGCGACTCAATAATTAATCGTGCGGTAACATAGCCTACACCGGGCAATTGCTGTAGATCGCGCGGTGACGCTGCGTTTAAATCCATTTTTTTTGGTTTCCAGGAGGATTTGTGCTTCATGTTTTTGTACGCAGAGAAGAGTGGGTACATCTCTGTCTCGTGAAGAGACTGTGACCCTTTAAGTCTCGTGTTCGTTTTCATTAGTTCGTCAAGAGACTACCTGTAAGCTGACTCGACACGACCGACACCACTTTGCTACGATGGAAGGGTTGAGTGTCGACCACTTTCACTCGAGTGAGAAAATGGAGCCTTTCCGCTTCTAGTACTTCCATCATGGAGACCCACTCGCTTGCACTTTCTTGCTCTCTTGATAGTCTGAGGAGCTGAGGCAACGTGCTGGTAGCAGGCTTCATTTTTGAAAACGCCCTTGAACCAAGTGATCCATCCATGCCTTTGTCTTCTGTGTCATCATCATCATCGTCATCTACCGGTGCTTTGACATCACCACCGGCCGACACAGTGTCAACGGCGCCAACGTCCATGTCTTCAATTCCTATGGTTGACAGTGTCGCCACTTCGAATCAAAATGCAGACAGTGGACAGGAGTTAGGACATGGTGACACTGCAATGTTCAATGCACAAGCCGGAGAGGATGGAGACTGTGACACGAGCTTTTGGGATATCATTGCCGAGTCTCACATGAAACTAGAGTGCTATGGTGATACACCATCCGACCAGGAAATGGCTGAGCCGGTTTCGAACATACTGTCACCGATAAATTCTCTCTCCTCAACACCCATAAGCTTAGCACCTTCACCTATTGCGGCAATGAATCTCCCGATGTTTGAGGAGTGAGTGCGCATTTCCATTACTATTCTCCTTAAAGTGCAACTTTTGATTCTTGTGACATCAGTTTTGGCATGTTGACATCGTCACCTTTAGTTATGGACAACCATCTACCGAATTTTGGACTTGGTCCTAGTCGTGTTGTCAATTTCACATCTCGTCAGGACGGCACACCATTTCGTACGAAGTCTAGTAACATGTTCATTCACAATAAATGCAAGTGATTAACAAAAGTATTTTGCAAAGCGCTATCAAAGCCCATTGTTCGTGAGGATGGGTTTCTAGTTGTGGGCACGGAACTCGTCGCGGATGCCTCAGCACTAACCGGCGAGAAGAACCGAATTTTCGTGACCAACTTCTTACTCTCTACCGAAGTTGTTCAGCCAGACGCCCACATTCCAGTAGAACAGGTCTGTGGTTTGAGCATAATGTAGATAGTTAAACATTGACTGATCCTGATCCACTGATCTGCTTTTCCACAACTCGATTTATCTGTAGGAGGTTCGAGATATACACTGGATGGGCACTCAAGCAGCCGTTTTGGCAATCGGCAACGACATTCAACTTGTTCAGCTGGCAATCGGTGCGCCCTGCAGACTTCAAGGTAGGGTATGGCTTAGCAAACTTGAAACGAGCTTTAGTAATGTCGTCTATTATAGCACCAATTAACGCAGTCCATGCGGACACTATAAGAGAAATGGCTGTTTCACCAACCAAGACTTCATATGTCGTGTCCGGTGGTAAGAGCAAAGCTGTTTTAATGATGTATACTCGGCCATGTCTAATTTTTTTAATCCGATTTACTAGGATTCGACGGAACGGTTGTATTGACAGATCTTCGAAACAACGGAGACCCTCAAGCTGCGTCAATCATCGGAAAATTCAACGCGAATGATGTAGTGAGTAGTGTTCGCTGGTCACCTTCGACTTCAAACTTGAGTTGGACGACCGATGGAGGTGATTTCCAACTCGTAGACACTCGTGTGCAATCTCCTCAGCTCCAAGTCCCTTTATACACGTCACAAGTAAGTGCAAAACATTCTCTTGTAAGCGAATTGTGTTTTAATCTGGCTACTTGAATTCATGCGGGCAGAACATGAATGCGCTGGGCGGCCTCTTTACACACGAATACTTGAGCAGCTTTAACATCGCACTTGGATTTGGGTACGGCTGCATTGCGTTTGTGGATATCCGCATGCCTCGTCAAAATTACTGGTACGGTATCTGCGCAGCAAAACATGCGACTATGTCATGACGTTGTGAATATGGTGTAGCACCTCAACAATTGAGTCGAAGCTGACAGGGATCGGTGAAATACGACGTTCCAAGATGGACAAAATCGCGATTTTTGGTCGTGGCGGGTATGTGACTTGTGACGCTTCATTTCATACTATAAAAAAGTATTTGTACCAACGTCCACGTGATATTAGATTTTCTACTGCAAATATCAACGTGACGACTAGTAGCTATGAAAATATCATATTGTACGAGTTGCTCTACCAGATTTGTACGACGAATTTGTACGCTGATGTTGAACGTTGTACAGGCAACAGCAACGCACTCAAGCTTCGTACAAAACAAGCGGTGATTTTGCCTCTGAACGAGGATTATATCTGGCTGTCTCGGACAGGTATGTACATTTCAAACTAAATCGAAGCGCGCGACGTGTGAATTGACCCGTTTGGTTGCACTGTTGCCTTTGACTACGCTAGCTTGGGCGTTGTATCAGTGTACATGGAAGACAATATCTTCGGCTCTTCGACGCCATTTAGTGGTAGCAATGCTGACTGGTAAAGCGCATGTGGAAAAGTGTGGATACGATAAAACTAAAGTACTGCCAATAAAGCACGTGGACATGATGGTATCTACTTGTGTTGCATTCGTGAGATTTCTTGCAAGAGCTTCATGAGGCTGTTTTTGGGGTTTTGACTAACATAACTGTCGAAGTGAGACCACGAGTATCCATCAGTGTGCGCCACATCACTGGTTGTATCTGTACAATATAACACAATGTCAGTTCCATCTTGGTCGAAGATAGATAGGGCAGCATTATTTCTCGTACCTGAACTCATAGCAAGTTGCACGCGTCCGAGAGCATTGCACTCATACCATTCCGTCTCCTTGCTTCGCGATTTGTTAGACAATCCAATCATAGTGCTCGCCAGTTGAGTTCGCAAAGCAGACGACTGTAACGCTTGCGAGAATTTGATGCGAGTCTTTTGCATGAGCTCGGCCAGACCGGCTTGAATGCGCTGAAGTGCATTAATTTTCTGGTCGCTACATACGTACAACATTTCAATCAAGCGTACAATCGCTAGACACGCTTGTTCGCCTTCTAGCTGAAGAAACGAGGTCGATGGGTCACTACCAGCGTCATCTCTTTTCTTCGTTACTTTGTCTTCGTCATCATAAACACATTTCCACAGCTGTAGTCCCCAGGTGATAGCGAGAAAAACAAGATTGTTGTTGCGCAATTTGTTCGAGTTGATACGCGACTTTGCACGTGCTTTGGCAGAGCTTGATGTCATTCCACTATCGCTAAGCAACAGGGAACACAGGCGCGTACGGTCCACCCACGTCGCTTTCTCCAAACGTTCATACCGTGATCGACAGGCATACATATCCTGCTGAAAGCAGTAAATGTAAAACTGAAGTACCAACAAATTGCGACGCCATCTTTCATCCTTTTTGAGCTTTCCATCCTCTCCAACACGTCCGTTGCCACTAACTTCCTGCAGTGCCGTTGCGAAAGGCTCCCATTGGTTTGGAAACGTCATTACACAACTGCACGCCAACGCTTTATCAAATGCAAACACTAACGCTGCATAAATTGCCACTGCATCATTGTATGCAACAGCCTCGGGACTTTGAATGCGGTCAATAAGCTCAGCATAGAGTAAATCCGACGGATATTCTTTACCTAGCACGACAACACTTCGCAGTGTAGCGATAGCCACTCCGGGATCGTTTGTACTGAGTGAAGTGACCATATCGAACACCAGTGACGCGTTCATGGATGACTTGACAGTCGATGACGGTGTGAAGGGCTTCAGTCCGTTGGACAGACTGGCAGGAGGCGTACTGAAAGATGAAGAAGCGCCACAATCTGAATGTCGCTTGTATACTTGCTCTGTTGTTTTTTCAGGCGTTGAAAAGTACTTGGAAATGGAACGTTTGCGCACTTTGGACTTGGAGCGTGACGGCGACGTGATGCGAGGCTCTGTGGAAGAGTTCAATGTGCCCTTTGTCCCTGAAGCGTTTAGTATTTTCTCCAGCTTCACATCAGTATCGCTATCGCTGTCACTTAAGATGCAGCTAAGGTGGCTGGAATCGGCCCGACGAGATTTACTGTGGACGTCAGACTTCATGTCACGTTCGTCTACAATCAGAGAGCCATGGTTTCGTTAATAGACAGAAAAATGAGGCATTAAAGAAACATTCAAGCCCAGTGAACGCTTAAACGTGCCGTCAGAGATCAAGATCACCGCTTCCGCCGTGGCGCTGGCTAGCTTTTTTGCTTTCATTTCCGATTTGGTACTATCATATTGATACAGTATACGTAATCTACTTACATCGTCCTTAAGAGCATATACAATTGCAGAGTCACGATCGCGAGTCAGACACCAAGTTCCGACAATTTTTTTCATGTTCCAAAGAGCCGCACAAGGTCTATTATAGACCCTCAGGTATACTTACAATGCGTATCAAACAACGTCATCATTTCGCTCAGTGTAGCTCTCTCGACTGAACATCACGACATTGATCATGCTCGATTGCCAATGAGGAGGTATTGACCGCCAACTCTAACGATGACTGTGGTTTTCGCGCAACATACCAGCGCAGGGATTGCGGTAATTATCAACACGATTGGTAAGCGAACATGAAACCCATAGACGGTGGGTATCATCAAATTTTGCAAACTTGATCTTGATTACACCAGAAAAAATCCTGATCACGAGAAAAAAAGTAGATCCGTTGTTGTCAACGAGATGTGGTACAGTGCTTCATTATCAATCAACGTCGAGTAGGCGACAACCATGGAGTAGATCAAGTGCACCGGCTGGTTCGCAGGTTTTCGTCGTGCGTATGCGAAATTTCACTCCCGCCATTGTCGGGCTATTTGGGAGTGCACTCACTTCTTATTCATTTCAGCTGGAGCCCAGCGTGAGGATCCCGGCCTGACTGGATAACGTGCCTAGCGTAATAGAGCCACAACCGAGCGGCTGAAGACTGGACCAGCCTATGTACCCTCGTCGCCGATGGAATCAAAGATGGTCATTGTGACCTGGACATATTCCTTTGTCCCCTGGTGTTGCATGGCTAACCGTAAGGTAGAGAAGAGGGGCGAGCCAGCTGAGGACGGAACCTGGTATCCAGAGCTAGGTGCCCCCCGTCGCGCTACCACCCTCCAGGCCTCACTTGACGAGATCCACCGGCAGGATCCGTGGCGTAACCAATACCGACAAGACCCTGACCTTTCTTGTGACTCGACTCAGGAACAAGTTTCATTTTACTGACCAGTGATGACCTGCATCCCGGCCCCAGGGCTAGCATATTCCCGTTTGTTTTAGTTTGCTCCATTACACCCATCTATTCATTGTTGTTTACTCTGCTAATTTGTTATTCGTTCCATCATCCATATCGAAGCGACCTTCTCTCTACTTCACACTTCTCTCCATAACCCAACCACTTATCCATTTTCACCACTTCATCACCTATGCTGAACCCGCGAGATTTTGTCCAGCATCTGATTGCCCAATTTCCAACCAGATTAAATCCTGCCCACCATTCGATTAGTCGATTAATATCGTCTAGTCTGGCTTGACCTGCTGTACGACACAGGATGACCTAGTTTTCCGGGTCAGCCCCACTTTCTTCATGAGTCTGTATTACTTCAAATCGATTCCGGCTCGCTCGCTGGTGGTCGAACTCCGTCATCAACGCCCCACAATTTAGATCCAGCTCATCCACCCACAATGGTTCTTCGTAGGTTTTCCACTGTATCAAAAATTCTCTGTGGATCCGGCCAAATCTGGTCTTCCGTCCTGATTGAACATCCAAAATCTTTTTCACTTCATATTTGCCTGGGTCTAGCGGTTTGTCCCAACTGTCTTCGGGCAACAGTTCATCAAAATCGAACCTGTCGTTCCCTGATACTAGGCGCGTACACGGGCAATCTGGGAAATTTCTTACCAGTTTCAGCTTGGAGACATGAACTATTGGAAAATCGTCGTAATCAGACCCTGCCGTAACCAACTTAACAACGTGATCCCCGAGCAGCTCTGCTATTCGGAAAGGGTCATGCTACATATGAGCCAACTTCCGAGCATAACCTTCCTTGACTCGATTCAGGTATAATCATACCTGGGAGCCTGGCTCTATACCGTGTTCCCTGACCTGGTCATTGTTCCGATCGGCGCGGTCCGGGATAGCTTGTCAGAGGCGTTCGTTCACTTGTTCACGTCCCAGCGAGTAATGGCGTTGTACCCCCATTTTCCAGCGACGAGCGTCTCGAAAACTGCTTCGGGTACACCCTTTTGGGATCGAGGCTTCCAAGGTGAATCTAGGATCCCATCCATATGCTAAATAAAAAGGGGTGTCCTCCCTCACCCGATCGTACGATGAATTTATAGCAAAGACCAGCCTTGCGGCATATTCATCCCAATCGTGCTGGTCGGCCTCCACCACATACATCTTAATGGCCCTAGTCAAAGTCTGCACCATTCTTTCGGCCTTCCCGTTCGCTTGTGGACGATAAGCCATGGTTGCGCTCTGTTTCCGACCCAAAATGTTATTGAAAGCTCGGACGGCATCTGCCCTAAATCCAGGTTCCCTATCGTGCCTATCGCCCCGAAACGACTAAACACGCATTCCTCATAACTCTGATCCACCTGCTGCGCGGTGCGGGTGGAACTGGCTTTGGCTATGACCAACCCTGTAAACAATTCTGTCCAGATCAACAGTTCGGTGTATCCATTCCGAGAATTTAGGTAGGGATGGGATGTGGTCCATTGCAATGACTTAGAAAGGATAGGTTGCTTGTATGTTTCCAGGTGACCGCCCTTTAATAGTCGGCCGACATTTCCCTGTCTCACAATCCGGACAACTTCCACATAAGCCTGCACACTGCGATTGAGCCCTCGCCAGTGGAAATGCGCTTTGATTTTATGATAGGTCCGTCCAATGCCCTGATGTCCCCCTTCCTAACTCACGTGGTAGTGGTGGAGGATATCCGAGTATAAGGTGGTCGGCACGACTAGCCGGGCGGACTTATCCCTATCGATTTCATGCTGGTCAGCGTCTCTACAGAAAAACAGCAACCCATCCTCGTCCACTTCATAGTACTGGGTCATCTTAAAGCACTCTTTGGCCTGATCTGCACTCAACTTTTCCACTTCCCCATTCAGATACGCATTAAGGTTTACCATCCACTCCTCTTCATCTTGCGCTTTGAGGATCCATTCTATTCGCAACCGTTGCACTATCCCTTCATTCCTTGCTTCTGTAGGTGGCGAACCGGCGGCCAGCGAACGGCGCTTTTGCAACCGGGCGACAGCATTTACCCAAATCACTTCCTCAGTGTCAGCAGGTCGGATAAGTTCGGGCAATCGATTGATCTCTGCCAGGTCTGATAGCAAGGTTGAATCAGAAGCCGTGACTCCGACTTGGTCGCACATAACCAGCGTGGTCAGGTGATCTGCACTCTTATTCCAGTCTCTTTTTAATGCAAGAATTATCGATTGAATTATTTTTAAAATAATCATTTTGTTGAAAAAAATTAGAATATATCTATTGTAACGAGTAACAATTCATGCTCTGGTCTTTTCCTCAGAGCCGACATGACCAGATCATTTAACATCCTTAGTAGGGGAGCCTTGCAGTCTACCTCCCCTGTGTTTTATCGGATCACTAGATTTGGAGTCTCCGCATATTATAATCCGCCCCTGTGTCTCTGGCCGGTCAGAAAATCTAAGCAAAGCAGCAATCCTCGGTATTCCGCCTCGCTCACTGTTATACCAGGTGAGAAGTCAGAGGCGGTGGCGACCACTTTCCACTCGGGCAGTTTCCACAATATGGCACAGAAAGCGCCCACTCCCTTCTTGACGCTCGCTGACCCGTCGAAGCTCAGAACCATCAGCTCTTCTGCTGGACCAACCCTCGGTGGCGGGAGTGTGATGGATTGTCGTGGCTGCTTTTGGGGCGCTATCGCTATCAGTGCTTCTCTCACTTCTACCCTTGGAGTGATGCTGGCCGCTAATGTGTCCAGTATCTCTTCTTCTCCTTTAGTGCACTTGATCACTTCTAGAGACCACTGGGACAAAGTGCAGCCCATCTACCCAGCCGACCATCAATTCTGTTTGCTGTAAGTAGCCATAACAAGGTCGATCGTCTAGATAACACCTTAATAGGGCGGGATACCAACATCGTATAACATATAGCCCGAATCAGTAGCAAAGACAAAACTTCTTTGTCCACCAGCCCATAGTTCACTTCGTTGGTTTTCAGAGTCCGGCTGGTGAACATCACAGGACAATCCATCGTGCTCCTACACTAGGGCAGCCGAGATAGCCCACTTGTTAGCATACATTATGACCACTAGCACCTTATCTACATCAAAGTGTCTCAGAACCGGTGTGGTCGCCATCTTTGCATTCAGCATGTCGAAGGCCACCATCGCCTGGTCATGTGGTCGTCAGGCCGGGCCGTACTGGAGTCGGGGAGCCGGTCACCCGCTAGGGCGGACGAGTCCACCTTCTCATTGGCTGATATAGCGACGCGTCCACTTTCTCATTGGCTGATATAGCGAACACGCGTCCACCTTCTCATTGGCTGATATAGCGAACGAGTCCACCTTCTGATTGGCTGATATAGCGAACGAGTCCACCTTCCCATTGACCAAAATAGCGGACGAGTCCACCTTCCCATGGGCTGAATATAGCTGGCGAGGCCAGCTTCTCATTGGCCAGAGTAGGTGACCCGGCCAGCATTTCCCCTTGTCAGTCCTGCTCCCGCAGCTGATGATACTGTAATCCACCTCCCGTAACTCGTACAACACTGCTGCATAGATCGCAAAGTCCTTAATGAAACGAGTGTAATAGTTCAAGCTGCCCAAAAAGGACTGCATGGCCTTCAATGACCACGAGAAAGGCGGATTACTCAAAGACTCCAATCTTTTGTATTGGCTTCCAGTCCAGCAATAGAAAGCTGGTGACCCAAATATGTCACCTTAGATTATTCTTAGAAACTTTCCACCACACCGATCAGAGATTCCACTTTTCACACGTAATCATCAATTGCTTCACTTTTTCACAACAAATACCAAGTAGTAGCCGTCACGAGAATGTCATCGATGTAGGACCTCCGCCTCAAAACCGAAGGTATTTGGTCGGGGTCGGGGTCACCTTCGGTATACACGTCACCGACCAGGGCAGGATCTTGGTATGCCTTGATCTTGAAGTGCCCATACAACGCATTATCTATTAGCCGCTGAAACCGACCTCGTTTGATGCAGTGGTTAAGGCCCTGTCCTCGGGACCGGGAGATTGCGGGTTCGAGTCCCTCCGTGGACGAAAATCCAAAGTCGGATAGAGTCGGGGTCCAAAAGTGTAATGAAATGAGGCTCTTACAGCACCGCGCTTGACATGGCTTACACCACCCTGTATAGGATCAGGTTCTCTAAATATCATCTCTATCAGCCGTTGAACGACTCGTTTGTGCATGTTAAGGCTCTCGGACCGAATTGCGGGTTAGAGTCCCACGTGGAGAAAATCAAAGTCGATAAGTCGGGGTCAAAAAGTATAAAAATAGCCCTAAAGCACCCGCTCTGACATGTTACAATCACCCTGTATAGGCAGTTCTCGAATATTCTTATTAGCCGCAAACCGACCTCGTTTGGTGCAGTGGTTAAGGTCCTGCCCTCGGGACCGGGAGATTGCGGGTTCGAGTCCCACCGTGGACGAAAATCCAAAGTCGGATAGAGTCGGGGTCCAAAAGTGTAATGAAATGAGGCCCTTACAGCACCGCGCTTGACATGGTTTACACCACCCTGTATAGGGCCAGGTTCTCTAAATATTCTCTATTAGCCGCTGATAAATCTGCAGGGTATTGTTTAGGCCAAATGACATCCGGTTCCACTCAAACAACCCGAAGGTCATAAAAAAGCAGAAATTTCCCGTGAATAGTCGGTCATAGAGACCACCCAAAATCCACTAGCCATGTCCAACGAGCAAAACCATAAAACATTGTCCAGATCCTCCAGCAAATCGTTAATCAACGGCATCGGGTAAACCATTAGCTTAGTTAGCCGGTTTACCAATCGTTAATCACTGCACGACCGTATATCCACCCCGTCCTTCTTTATAATGTTTACAATGGACGCCGTCCATAGTGAGGTGGACGGCTTGATGATCTTGGTGGCTAGCAGTCCTTTCATGAGTTCCAACAGCTTTTCCCGATACTGAGGGGCGACCCTTCGGCACCGTTGCGCTACCGGCTTTGCGTTACCCTCATCGATGTCGCGTACCGCCCGATCGGCGGCCGGAGGTAGTGCATTACCAGCACATGTCTCCTTTTCTATATGATATCCTTTATCTCCTAAACTATCTGCATCATTCGTCTCCGATCTTTCGGCCATATCGTCCGAGAGGGGTTCCGTCCAGCTATCCTCAGGTTGACCTGGCCCCCCATCCTTCTCGGCTTCGGTTAATTCCGAATCCAGGTCAGGTGGATCACCATCCTGGTCGGCTCCGATTAATTCCGAATCCAGATCAGGTGGTTCCCCATCCTGGTCACCCTCGACTAATCCCGAATCCGAGTCAGGATTAGTCGATCCAGCATCATCCTGCTCACAGATCAGGCCAGCATCAGAGGTGGCCGCACATGTGACTCCGACCTGCCTCCCCTCCTGATCCAGCTCTTCCCCCTTCTTAGACGGAGTGAGCAAGACCAGTTCGGTGACTGGGGTGGGGTCTCGGACGGCACGCTTAGCCTGATTCGGCGATGGCCGGCTCCGCGTCAATATTTTAGAAGGCGTCCGGTACTCGGGTTTGGCCACCATTGGAATCCGGTCTTCCTCCATAGGTTCTTCCTCACTGACCAGATCTGTAGTTGCCTGGTAGACCGGGTTTTGCCACTCGATATAGCGTCTTGAGCGAATAGTGACATAACCTGACCGGCGGGGCACTTTGTCTTTGGCCAGACATATTCCAATGATGGCATCCTCATGCAAGGTGAGGGGCTGCTCTGAGATGTTGGTCACGCTTACGAAATTTAGGTGACCTTCCTCTTTAACGAACGAAGGCACCCAACACTCGCCCCTAGTTAGCCACAACTTTTACCGCCGGTCGTTTGACCGCATCGTCACTTCCACCGTCCGTCCCACTGGCTCACTTACAAATTGACCCAATTTAAGGAATTGGACGTGGGCACCGTATCGAGGCCGCCGGTCAGCCAGATGGATATGCACCTCGTCAGGCATCGTCAATGTGCCATGAGATAAATCCAGTCGTATTCCGGCAGGGACCAAAACGTCCATCCCCAGAATTACATCCTGCCCGACTAACCTACCTACCCAGGCGGTAAAGTAGTATACCAACGACCCAGCCAGCGTACTTTTGACTCTTGTCCGTCCTTGGGTCATGTGTGAACTTTCTCCGATACCGATACACTCTTGACGCTTCGTCTCATCTATTTCACACAAAACCTTACGAGCAAAGGTGGTGTCGACGACGGACACTTCCGCGCCCGAGTCAAAAAGCATAGTGGCCTTCTGATTATTACGGCGAATGGCATTTCCAATAACCCCGAGATTCTCCGGGTAACAAATTCAACTCCATAACCACTTCAGACCGAGAATATTCGTCCGTTGGTATACTGGTCACCAGGTAAAGGGTTAGCCCTGCTGGCTGGGGATCGGGTGACGTAATCGTCAAACTTACATGTATTGTCGGTTACGCTTTGCTTTGCTTCTCAATTATCCTCCTTACCGACATATGCATATATACTAACACTAGACCGCTCGGCTCGAACCAAATTCCAACCTGGCGAGCGATCTAGATTAACATCTGTTCTATTCCTCCTTCGAACTGGTCGCATCCGACTCTCGGGCCACTATGCGGACGGCGCAGGCCGTCCTGGTGGATAGCGGCTGACTTCCTTGATCCAGGTTAGATCGTGGCCTGTACCTGCCCGTTCCAACTGCTGCCTTGGGGTCTCGCTTCTTCGCCCTCTAGGAAGTACATAGCGTCAGCTCCAGCTCCGTAGTATTTTAGTCGCAGCAGCGCGAGCTGGTCTGCCAGTTCCCGGTAGTCCAGCGTGCTGATGAAATGTTCCACGTGTTCTCCGGCAGCTTCCGGCCAGCTGGCATCCTCCTTAACGGGTACGTTGACTCTCATTCTTGTGACCTAAAACGATGGAGGTATTTCAGAGGGGTCTCGTCTGCTCTCTTCTTGGTATGAAAGTACTGAAGTGCCACCGACATCCCCGATCCACAGTATTGTTCATTCAATGCTTCGATCAGCTCCCTCCATCGTCCCGGACTTCCCGGCTGAGCTGCTGGATCCAGGTTTTTGCTGGCCGCTTCATCAGGTCTCCGAAAATCAGACACTTCTCATAGTCCAGCGTACGATCTCTGGAGAATGCCGACTTTGTCTTGCTGAGCCATCCTCGGGCCTGGTCGTCGTCCATGTCACGTCCAGTAAAATCCTTCAACTCGGACGTGGACGACATCCGGACCCTGGTAATCGCCCCTGAGTCCGGGTGAAAAGCTTGGTCTGAGGCCATATTGGCTCGGCGAGACATCCCCAGATTCAGGTCATCCGGATCATAGTGGCACCTGGCCGACTTGACAGACTCCATGTCCACGTTGCTAAGTGACGGCTTCCTATTCGATGGCCGTCCAGGTTGGCAACATGGCCGGCGACTAGGCGGGTCAGCACAGGGCTCACTCTGCTTGGACTGCACTGACTCCATGTCCTCATTGATCGATTCCCTCGCATAATATTGGGCTGGTCCAGGCACCTGTCTCTCTTGATGGGCCGGCTGGTCCTGTGATCCTGGACTGTAGCGGCCGTCACTGGACCGACGTTTTTCCTCCAAGTATCTTCCCATCATAGCCGAAAACATACTCTGAAGGTGGTCCGGAACTTGAGGTCCAGCTTGAGAGCCCACTTGAGGGGTGAGTTGGGGACCAGCTTGGGGGCTGGCTTGGGATTCCTTCTTAATTCGCACATCCCCGTCTTCGCCCCTTGGATCTGGATCTGCCGTCGCCGTCCGGGTCTGGACGTTATGCTGTCTGGTTTCTTTCCGATCGGGCGCATCTGGATCTTTGTATCCTCCAAACTTGGTGGTCATTGCCACACGCGCTGCTCCCCTAGGGCCAAGCGTCATGCGGGTAATACCCACAGATGAGTACGTCGAATCTACTTCCAAAGGGGCAGACTCGTACTGTGAAGAACCTGAAGGTATTCCAGTCTGCCTGCTGCCGGTGGTGAAGGTGGGTTCGCCTCCGCTGTTGCCGCCATCTTCTGCGGTGGAGAGCGGCCTATTAGCGGGACCAGGCGGTCGTGAAGCGCGCTGGATGCCTCCTTCAGCCTATCCGCCTCCAGGTCGAATAATCGAAAGCACCGGTGTTTAAGCCGGCTTGCTTGAACTGGTCAAACAGTCCTCTAATTAAGGCCATGTGGCTGTCTGAAAAAGATGGGGAAGAAACGGGACCCTTTAATCCACCTAGGATTTTTGGTCGGGTTATCTTCAAGACGCCATCCGTTCGTAAGAACTGACCCAACTCGCGGAGGTGGTATGTCCGCTCCAGGTCGGCCTATGTAACCTTCTGTGATATGCCGTCCAGCTTTTCTTCTTCAAAACGTGGCTTATCCTTGTGAGGTTGATGACCTGGTCCTTGCCCGTCCAGCATTTTTAGGGGTAGGTGACCTGGATCGTGATCTGGTCCTGAGCTGGCAAGCTTTCCACTCTGGTCATATCCAATCTTCTTCTTTCTTAACTTTTTCTTTTTTAATATCCAATACATGCACTTGTTTCTTCGGATCATGGTCAAAACCATGATCCTTCCTTGGACTATGGTGACCTGCACCATAGACTGAGCCGGCTCCAGCTGGGCATAGTGACCAGCACTATAGTCCTGACCAGCTCCAGTAGGAGCCTCCAGGGGAGTAACTTCTTCTTTAATGTCGACCTCATACTCCCCCAATCCGAGTCGACCATCGCATCCTTCCATCTTCAGCAGCATTGGGGGCGATATGCCTTCCCCCAATGCACACGACACAACGTCCTCAACAAATTTGACAGGTTTTGATATTTCACCCACTAGAAACTCGCGGTTATATCCAGGGTCACGAAGAGATCCGGGCACGCGCACCATTGTGGTGTAGCCGCTCTCGGAAATTCCTTCTGAGATGCGAACACTCACGGGGGCCCAGATGACTGAATAACGGAAGGGGTAAACCGTCCATCCAGGCATTGGTTCGAGCAAAAAAGGAAAGGTCCCTTTACTTTTTTTATAGATAACATTGCATAAACCATACCTAAATAACCGAAAACATTTATTCTAGCAAAAAAAGCAGAAACTTGACTAATAATACCAAAAAAGCAGGTAAAATTAAAACATAAACTTCTGGATGACCAAAAAGCCGAAATAAATGCTGATATAATACAGGATCACCACCAACGGAAGGATCATAAAACGAGGTTTTTATAAAACAATAAAAGGAAATGGCCCTTCCTTTTTTTGTTTTATGTGAGGATCGAACCCACTACCTTTGACTTACCAAGTTGATGTTTACCAGCATCAAGCCGGCTGGACCAGTCACTTCCATCACCTTGGCCGTGACGACTGGGATGAGCCAGGCTAGTAAAGCTCACCTCGTGTACCCGTCAGCGCTGGCGGTTACGCTCTCTTGGTGGACTCTAGGGCGAAAAGTTATAAGTCGGTAAAATAGGTGGACGGGGGCTAGGACTAGGGTTTATCCTGGGCGGAAAACTTCACCGGGGAGCAGGCTGGCGTTATACTTGAAATTTGTATACCGCAACGGCTGGACCGAGAATAATCAATCGGCCAGCTTAACCAAAGACAATACTCCAATCTAATGTGTAATTAGAAAATCCAAATAGTACTCCACAATCTTCCACAGTAAGCCAAGACTTCACCACACTTTCTAATAGAACTAAACCGTGTTCCAAGCACGGGCGACTTGAGTTAAGTATAAGTTTCCCGAGACTCCCGGTCAGGGGACTTCCTGTGGGTTCCTTTCAACCTTCCCCGGGCAAACCAATAACAACAAGAAAGAACATTGTTAGCCCTCTGCTGTGATGACTTGCGTCTTAGAAAGCGAAACGTATACTGTTTTTATCCCTGGATCCAATATAACCTTTTGAATACCCTACCCAAAATACAGGGACATAACCTTCCCTGCAGCCTTTCATATACCCATCTCTTGATCAATCCACCTCTTGGCCACTTATGGCCACCATCCACGGCCATCCATCCTCATTTGGTCCAGCTGGTCAGCTGCTGGCTGACCTGGCTCCGAGCATCCGGATCACCTCGTCTAGTCTGTTTCCAGGCCTTGTATTGATCCGGCACTTGCGGGTGTTCTCGAACACCTCCACCAGCTGTCATCCTGCGTCTGTCGGTAGCCGACCCGGGCAGCTAACTTGGACCAGCATTTCTATCCGTCAGGTAAGTGGATTTACTTCTCATCAGTCCGTTAATTCCGGAACAACTTCACCACATGACCCTGTTATGTTCAATGTGACAAACAAATGGAGGAGTGCCTCTCCCCAGAGTAAGAATGGTAGCTATATCTCTTCAAGCTATACGCAAACTTACATCACAACCACTCCATTTCCACACCCAACCAAGTTTTTTTTCTTGTGCGCAGTACGCGTCCGTCGTCTGTACACTTATCCCTTCTTCTTTGCATAAGCGATCTACATCGTTGTTTACAAACTCCGTTTTTTGGCCCCCAAAAAGCTCTTGTACCCTTATCTGTTGAAGTATAAAGGCCGTATTGAGCCTTCTTAACAGCCCTATTATATGAGTTGCTGCCTCATCCTTAGTTTTAAGCCGATCGACCACTTTAATCGGGAGTATTCGTCAGAAACATGGCACCACACGTGCCTTTATCTTAATGGAGTCAGCATCGGGACCTAGCACTTCTAATGGTGTTGTAGCCCTCTTTGTCGTCTGCCCAAATGCTATTGTTCTGGCCTTAGCCACTTCATATGGAACACAGTCGTAGGTTGCCAACTTTTTATATTGATCTTAACTCCTTGGACTATCTTGTTCCATGTTTCTGATGGTCTGGGGGTAGTATAGTTGAAACGTTTGTGCCAGATCTACCAGATCTAATCATCACCGTTCGCTTGGTCTTCCTTTGCCTTATTGCGCTTCTCCATATCTTCGCGATACACCTGGTGCCATCCTTCCAGCACCTAGTTAACATGCATCCAAAGCCTATTTAGTCCATTCATCTTGTTGAATTTGATCTTTATGTTTCCGTTTGTAACGTGTGCTTCTGACCATGGAGTAGTACCTTGTACATGCGTGACTGGAAATAATCTATGCGCTAATGTTGACACGCGCTTCTATTACATACCATAATTTTTCTAGCTTGTGCTTCTATATCGCTCGGTCTGCACGCAGAGTAACACCGTACCTATCTGTGCCACTGTCGAGATCGTGCGATTTATCATGATAACGTCCTTGTCTTATACGGTGTATACTTTGAAGAAGACATATCGTAAGTTTTACATTTGCCTGCTTCCACTATCAAGCTTCCATTCGATGACGTCTAGAAAATGACATGGATTCTCAGCGTACGATCGTTTCATCTTGTGTCCTGGCGCCTCCGGAGTAATTGGAACGCCATCTATTGTCTACGTTTTGGTCGTCGCCGCGACCACCACGGCCCCCTCGATTGTTTCTTCCACCATTATATTAGCTGTCTGAATTAGCATCTTCACCCTTACGCATGCTGCGCGGACAATCACGCATCTGTATCGGTTACAATGTCTGCACGGGATCAGCCTCATTGCTTCATGTAGTAGTTCACGCCTTCTTTGCGAACGTACCCGACGGCGTAAAAATTGCGCCATTTTAAAACGAATCAAAAACGAATGGACCTCAAGGAAACGAAGACGACGATGACCCCGTGGTCGGCGGCACTCGCGACGAAGCCGACGACCATGCCGTCGATATAAGGTACAGTGCTAAACCTTGCAGACGCCCTAATTATATACTCTGTAACCAATGAGGGAGAATTAGTATAATTAACTTCAAATTACATGCACTTCAATCAACTACAGTGTACCGTAAAAATCCATCTGCTGTTTCAAAGTACGACTCCGACCTTCTATTTCAGAAACAGCGGATGGAGGCCCAAACAGTGTTTGAGAACAGATGTTTGGCGTCCGGATATTAACCTACGCATCCTAAACTAACCCTTGTGCTTCTACCATGGTAAGAGCCATTTTCCTGCAGCTGGATAACTCAACCGCACAGTCGGGCTAGATATATAGATATGGCAGTCCACCAAGTCACCGGACCTGAACGTCTGTGGTCTTGATATTTTCGCGCTGCTTCAACAAAGAAAGGAGCATACACTATTAACGATATCATCACCGCAGGAGATGTGTTTCACAAATTGGAACTCAAAACTCAGAAAGTGTGCGCTAATCTAGCAGCTGGCGATTGAACAGATGATGATCACAAAGGCCGGGAGCAACATCAGCCTTCCCCATATCAGAAGGAGCACATTCCCGACGGCAAGTTTCTTGTGTTGAATTTGGGTGTACTTTGCGATGAAAAGACACAGTCAAAATTCATTGGGCGAAATTACAGTGGTTTCCTTTATATACAGATTTCAAGTTAAAAAATTTATGTTAGGATTTTTTAACATTACATAATACACTTTTCAATTTACGCTAAAGAACGCAGGCAACTTTTCGACCTAAGCACTCCTCGGTATACTGGTACTAATAGACCAGTATACCTCGCATACGCATACGCCCCCAGTATACACTTACCGGTTACTGGCGGGTACAAGTAGCAGTGAGCTTTTCCTACAGGTTATGAGCCCAAAGTTCACGGGGCTAAGGTCATTTTAAAACTACAAGTCTGAACTTCCTGATTTTTGGTTAACACCAAGAATTATTTGAAAAGTCCTCATTCGAAAGGGTCAATTTTCACTAAGTCTTCATTGTTGAAGAACAACGCTGTGAATTCACGTATTTTGGAGTATTGCGGTTTCAGTTTTTAAGTTCATTTTCGTGGAATTCACGTTCTCGATTTCTTTTTCGTGGAATTCAGTTTCTCGGCTTTCTTTTCGTGAAATTCACGCTCTCGGTTTCTTTTTCGTGGAGTTCACGTTTTTTCGTTCAGTTTTCGTGGAGTTTACGTTCTCTGTCTCTACATGGAGGAAGACAAAGGAGTAGCGCCGGTGGCCAATGTGGCAGCGCTATTGGAGTACGTCAAAAAACTTGAAGAACGCGTAGAGATAATGGAAGACGAGCGTTCGACGCCTTCTGCCCCCAGCACATCGCCGGGATCGAAAAAGGACTCGCCCATGGCAGAAGAAAGAAGTGTGTTCAGGGAAACGGTTAAGAATTATGGGCCGTTTGGACAACGAATGACCATCAATGACCTCAGTGCTGAAGATGGAATAGAAAGAGGTGGTGCAGCACGTGCCGGTGCACCTAATGTACACCAAGGTCAGGCGGCTGGAGTAGCGCCGCAAAGAGCTGCAGGTGGTAATGTACCACCTGGATGTTACGTTCCCCAAAATTTTGGCCCGCCTGGGGGCATGAAAATACCAAGGTTGATGATTCAAAATTTTTCGGGAGTGGAAGTGTACCCTGGACTTGGAGCGGGTTTCAAACAGTGGGCATATCTCTTCATAGAAGCTGTGGAGATTGCCGAGTTGTCGTCTGGATTTACATGGACTGAACGACTAAAAGTAAACAAGCTAGGCGAACATCTGGAGGGTGTGGCGGCAAATTATTTCCAGGCGAATATAGCAACATGGTGGCAAATGTCACCACAGCTTTATTTCGTCCTGGACCAGATGTTAAACGCTTTCAAGGTCAACATTACACGACACCAGGCAGCACTGATGTTTGCGGCTAAAAAAGACCCGCACAGAACGTGGACGCAACATTTTTTATATCTGGTATTTTTGGCTAAAGAGAGCGGCTCGCACGAGCAAATGATAGTCGAGAATATTGTGAAGCATGCAGCCCCACAATTGAGATTAGCGTTGATGATACGCTATGATCCGAAACGACAAGATTTTATGATGCACGCTCAAGAACTTGTCGCCTGGGCACAAGAACTCGATGAAGACGCCCACAAGAACAAAGTATTCGGCAAAAATACGGTGAACTCTGTCGAAGAACAAAAACGAAAGCGAACGTGTTTCAACTGCGGTATGGAAGGTCATATACAAAGACACTGTCGACAGAGTGGAAAAAGACCGCAAAATAAACGTTACGAACGAAATGGAAAACGTCAAAATGATGGAAACAATGAAAAACGATTCGTATTGTCGACCATTTTAAACGATGGTACGAACCATGAAGCAACAAGATGCGACATTATGTCAAACGAAGAAATCTGGATTGTCGACAGCGGCGCTAGTAGACATTTAGTGTCGAATGCAGAGGCATTAGACAACGTACGGAACTGCGTCGAAGGAGAAAACATGACGCTTCCGGATGGAGGAACACTGGAAGTTACAAAAGTCGGAAGTGTGACACTAAAGAGTGATTTTTCTACCATAACGCTCACGGAGGTGTATTTTGCGCCAAAACTTACCAAGAATTTGATTTCACTCGGATGTCTCCGAAAGAAGGGATGCGTATTGACAGACAACGGAGAAAACATGTATCTCAAGTGCAAGAACGAGATTATGTTCGAAGTGAATGGTTCTGGATATGTTTTCACTGCAAATTTACGCACTGCAAAGGAACCAGACACAGCGCAAGTATTTTCAGACATGGTAATGAGTGTGGTGTCGCAAAACCTGGATGACGACTACCAAGAAGGAACCCTGCACCAATTTCATGTGAGGCTAGGTCATTTAGCCTATGATACCATTGAAAGATTGGCGAAAGAACCTGCATCTGGAATTAGACTCACAGATCACCGCAGGGCAAATTGCCTCACGTGTGCGGAAGGGAAGACCACAAGAACGAAACAACCGCAAAAAGATTCGGGTCAAAACGCGCCAATAGACCGTATTGGTGGCGTTATATGCAGTGACTTGAAGGGGCCTATCACGCCAAGAGATAGGCGTGGAAACAGGTATCTCGTGGTATTCATCGATCATTTTTCTAGCTACGTACGTGTCTTTGCTGCAAAAACTAAAGACCAGGCAGCAAAGATGTTTGAACATTTCGTTATTTGGTTTGAACGTGAGTTCAATTGCCGCGTTCACGTTTTGCGAACTGATGGAGGCGGTGAGTACCGCAATGTAGACCTCTTCTGCAAGAGAACGGGTGTCAGAAGACAAATTACGGAAGCTGGAACTCCAGCTTCCAATGGCAAAGCAGAACGAATGAACCGGACTATATTTAATATGGTCCGGTGCATGATATTTGGATCGGGTGTTTCGCATATGTACTGGTCTGAAGCGGCGGAATACGCCAGCTACATTTTGAACAGAAGTCCGACAAGATCGAACCCGAGACGTGCATCCCCGATTGAGGTTTTAACGAAGAAAAAGACAAACGTGACGGATATCGTAGTTTTTGGCTCGCCGTGCATGGTTTGGCGTGACGCCAAGAGAAAATCACTTGGAAAACGCGCTGAAAGAGCGTTAATCCTGGGTAAAAATGACGAAACCAAGGGCTACAAGGTTCTTCTCATGAAAGATCGAGTAGTAACTACAACACGTCACGTCAGCAATATCGAGACGCTTTCGGACGAAGCGAATAGAAAAATCATACGTGCGCTCGAAGGAGCGAGTGCAGATGAACCTCCTGAATACGAAAGCGAGGAAAATCAAAGGGAACAAGTTATGGAACGCTCCCCGGATGCGAGTGACGACGGTACGAGTGAACAAAGAAACGAAACTGATACGGCGACAGCACCAAGAAAATCGGGCCGTAAAGTGAAGAAAACATCCAAAGCTATGGCTCAAATGGCGAAGAAGTCAAGGTCGTACACAAAGAAGCAAAGTTTCAAAGAAGGAGAACAAAAAACGGGAAGTAAAGATGAAGAAAATTTACTATTTGCGTTCGCGGTGTGTGATACGATTATTACGAATGATGGAGAGACAAATTCGGAGCCTGACCCCACCAACTACAAGGAAGCGCACCAAGGCAGTCAAGCAGAAAAGTGGAGTCTGGCGGAAAAAGCTGAAATTACAGCTTTAGAAGACCTGGGAACTTGGAAGATTATCAAGAGAGACGCACACAAAAGACCACTACCGACAAAATGGGTTTACAAAACCAAGCGTAAAGCCGACGGAACCGTGGAACGATACAAGGCGAGACTTGTGGCACGGGGCGACAAACAAATTTTTGGGGAAGACTATTTCGTCACATTTTCGACGGTGATGGAAATCAGTAATATGAAAGTGATACTGATAATGGCACTCATATGGAACGTGCCGGCAAGACACGGGGACGTACCTAGTGCGTACCCTAAGGCTAAGGTGGAAAACGACTGTGAGATTCACCTGAAGATACCACAAGGAATGGAGTTATCGGTGGAAACATTAAAAGAGTTTGGTGTTACGTCTTCGAAGGAGCTAGTTCTCAAACTTGAACGAAACCTATACGGTTTAAAACAAGCAGGACGTTTGTGGTATGAATTGCTGCGTCGAACACTTCTCGAAATGGAATTCATTCAATGCTTGACGGACACGTGCGTTTTTGTACGAAAAAACAATTTTGGAACGGTTCTCGTTGGCGTGTATGTGGATGACCTGTTGGTGACAGGATCTAGCGCATCACTAGTGGATGATTTTTTTGAAAACATGAAAATTTTAGAGCTTAAGGACTTGGGAAATGTTTCGAAATTTTTGGGAATGAGAGTGGAAAGAAGTTCCGAGCACGAGTACCTGTTGGATCAAGAGTTAACGATTGGAGATATGCTAAAGAAACATGGTTTGAGCGAGGCAAATGCAGTGAAGACACCAATTTCGGAGATTGAAATGCACAATGAATTGAATGAAATGCTTCCGATGAAACCTCAAGAAAATTTACCTACGATAAAAGACTTCCAGTCTTTAGTAGGAAGCCTGTTGTGGATATCTCGAGTCTCAAGACCATATATATCTTTTGCCGTGCACCGTGCTACACGGCATACGCACGCGCCTACTCTTGCGGACTACAAAGTGGCGAAGCGCATTGCAAGATATTTAAAGGGCACACAGGGGCTAAAACTGAGTTTAAAGTCGGAAGACAGTATGAAATTGATGAAATTGCCATTGGAAATTGTGAGCTATAGCGATGCGGACTTTGCCGCTGATCGTGAAGACCGCAAGAGCATCAGTGCCAATGTTATTTTCGTGAACGGTGTGATAGCTGGGTGGAGCTGTAAAAAGCAAGGTACGGTAGCCTTGTCAACTGCAGAGGCCGAGTTTGTAGCTGCTGCGGTGGGAGGAAGAGAAGCGCTTGGATTACGAGAGCTTTTCGAGGAAATTGGGGTGGAATCAAAAGCACCAATTATCCTAAAAATCGATAATCAAGCTGCCATAAAGCAGATGCAGAGTGAGGCGAGCGCTGCCAGCGCAAAACATGTTGATGTGAAACTGAAGTTTTTGAAAGATTTTACGAAAAAAGGAGTGGTCAAGCCGGAACACGTCGCGAGTGAAGACATGATCGCTGACTTGCTGACCAAGACCCTACATGCGCCAAGGGTTACGGAATTGAGAAAGAAGATTGGTTTGAGATAAGTTGCCTACAACTTTATGATGGTTTTGCGACTACGAATATGCATGCGAATTGGAAATCTGAATTAATTTACGTTGATGTGGAACCCCGGTAATCTCGGAAGGAGTGTTGAATTCGGGTGTACTTTGCGATGAAAAGACACAGTCAAAATTCATTGGGCGAAATTACAGTGGTTTCCTTTATATACAGATTTCAAGTTAAAAAATTTATGTTAGGATTTTTTAACATTACATAATACACTTTTCAATTTACGCTAAAGAACGCAGGCAACTCTCCGACCTAAGCACTCCTCGGTATACTGGTACTAACAGACCAGTATACCTCGCATACGCATACGCCCCCAGTATACACTTACCGGTTACTGGCGGGTACAAGTAGAAGTGAGCTTTTACTACATCTTGCTCTAATGTCGTTCCTATGCCGGCTACGATGTGGCGGAACGGTGATCGCAGAAACTCTTCTAGCATATTCACCCCTCTCCACTTGTCGCACTGACTACTGGGATAATAGACTGACCTGTTAGTGGCACACACTGTTGTTGCGTTAAGGAAGCGCGCAATAGGTAAGTAAAAACGTAACATTTGCTTCAATTGTCTAAGGATCGGCACAAATCCGATGCATTTCACTGGATTTGCAAAAAATACGCTGTTTTGGAGCAAACACTGTTTCGGTCGAGTTGGATGTGCTGTCTGGCGTCCACTTCGCTTGAATTGTCGGTTGGATGAGTTAGCAGTAGCTCTCTATACACAAATCGGGCTTCAGTGGTGAGATCCCCGCCATTAGGTTCTTTGTTGTGCATTTCGCGAGGCGCTTGCGGATGATGGGAAAGATGTCTAGCCTTTTGTCGAACCACTGTTCCGCACGTAGTTATAGCGAGGACGTGCCATAAATACCGGTAACTTAATAGATTTTCTCGTCTGGGAATTAAAGTGTACCACATCAAATGTAGCCATAGTGCAAATAAGCAAAACAATGGCGACAACGAAATTACAGCGTCAAGACGGTCGCTCCGGTAACGAGTTGCGGCCGTTATCGTCCGATCAAGGTGCTCTTTTTCGTGCAGATGGATCAGCTCGCATGTCGCACGGGAATAGCACTGTTTTAGCGGCAGTGTACGGACCTGGTCAAGCGCGCAACTGGCGCAATGAGAAGACAGACAGGGCAGCACTAGACGTGTGCTTCAAGCTGGACAAGGGCATAATGAGTGAGTATGGAGGATTTAGCTCGATTGAACGTTGCTTAATTATAGTTTGATAATTTGTTTGTCAGCGTCCAAGGAGAAGGAGTTTGAAAAGATTATCCGTCAAACCTTCACGCCCGTTGTGTTCACGGACAGCTTCCCACGCGCGGTTATCAGCATCATCGTGCAAGTCATCGAAGACAATGGATCTATATCCTTTCCACTATTGTTTTTATATGCTGCATGTACAATTGCTATTGCAGTTAAAATGTTTACCGCTGGTTGTCCTTAACCCACAACAATTTTGAATTTAAATTCAACACCTTCTTGCAGTGGCGATCAATGCGGTGAGCTTAGCGCTAATGGATGCCGGTGTTCCTATGGCTGCGGTCGTCACAGCAAGCTCATGCGGGATTGTCGCCGATGGCAACTTGTACTTGGATCCGACTTCTGCAGAAGAAGAGGTAATACGGTTTTGCGTAAGGAAAGCAGGACAGAAATTTATACTTTTATGCTTATGGTTTGTTTACAGGAAGTTGTTTCATGGATCACTACTGCTCGGTCCAGCGCAAGTGATGACATTCTGACCTGCATTACGAATGGTTGATGTAGTGTAGTAGCTTGGATCAAGCGTGCAGCTCAATCTGATTGTTACTCTGTTGTGCGTGTACTTTTCAGGCTTGCTATCAGAAGATCAATATTTTGCATGTTCGGAGGCATGCCACAGGTCAGAAATGATGCAGATCTCCGAAGCAACTCTTTAATGGTACTACTAAAACTGTTCTCCTGAATGTAGGGCATCGGAAAGTGTGACGGCGTTCTTCCGCCTCGTGCAACAGAAGAAGTACTCGACTGAATCTGCCAGTCAGTTGCCTGGAGGTCCATAAATATAAAATACTGTTGAAAAACACGCATTTCATCATTTTGAGACTTGAATTTTACATAATTTTACATAAAGTTGAAGCAACGCCAACATCTGTATGTTCAACCCCGCAATATATCTTAGGGAAGCCGTCGGTAAAGACCAACGCCCAAACGCCATCACATCAACCACTCATTATGTCTGAACAGTCGTTAACCAGTGCGCAGATCAATGCGCTGCGCGATTCGGAGCTCGAGCAGTGGAAGACGCAGGAAAACGCTGCTGACCTCATGGTGCCGCTCATTGGTCGCCTTTACCGTGAAAACAACGTTGTGAGCGTCCTCTTCGGCAAGGGTCTGGTGCACAAGAACAGCATCGACCTCATTAAGCTGCACAACTTTGTATGCAAATACGTAGGTAAACGCATGCATCCGACCGAGACACTCGTAGTGTTGTTGGCGCTGGTGCAGTATGCGCCCAACGCGCGCGGTATGCGCATTGATCTGGGTCGGACTTTTGTCTTTGTAGAGCAAGAAGTCCTGGATGTGCAAGCACAGCAGACACCAGAAGCACGTGATGCCAAGATACGTGTACTTGGTGAGCTGTTGAACGCCAAGATGGCGCCGCTAGCGTCGCCAACCGCCTTCACCCCCAGTGACGTGATTCTCTACGGTTTTGGTCGTATTGGTCGTCTCTTAGCGCGTCTGCTGATTGAAAAGAGTGGCTCTGGCGTGAAGCTTATGCTACGGGCTATCGTCGTGCGCAAAGGAACAAAAGAAGATCTTATAAAGCGCGCCAGTTTGTTGCGTCGTGATTCGGTACATGGCCAGTTCCATGGTAGTATCACATTTAATGAGGAAGCCAATGCCATCATTGCCAATGGCAATCTTATTCAAATCATCTACTCGGATGGCCCGGATAAGTGCGACTACACTAAATATGGCATCAACAATGCTGTGGTTATTGACAACACTGGTCGCTGGCGAGATCCCGATGCTCTGGGACTGCACCTAAAGTCCCGTGGTGTGTCCAAGGTCATCCTAACGGCCCCTGCCAAGGGCAACATTCCTACGATCGTCGCTGGCGTGAACGAGCACATGATTTCCAGCACCGATACTATCTACTCGGCCGCGTCATGCACGACTAACGCTATTGCGCCACCTCTGTTTGCTCTGGACACAAAGTATGGCATCGTTGGTGGTCACATTGAGACCGTGCATTCGTTCACGAACGACCAAAACTTGATCGATAACTACCACATGAAAGAACGCCGTGGACGCAGTGCTGTGTTGAATATGGTTATCACCGAGACGGGTGCAGCGGCCGCTGTTGTCAAGTGCCTCCCCTCGCTCAAAGACAAACTGACTGCCAATGCTATTCGTGTTCCTACGCCGAACGTGTCCCTGGCGATCTTGAACGTGCAGTTGGATCCATTAAAGGCAAAGGACATCAGCAAAGACACGATCAACTCGTTCATGCAAAAAGTGTCGCTAGATTCTCCGCTACAGAACCAGATCGATTTTGTCAATTCGGCCGAGGTTGCCTCGTCGGATTTTATCGGTAGTCGCGCTGCTGGTACCGTGGATGGCAAGGCTACCATCGTGGACGGTAACAAGGTCATTCTATACGTTTGGTACGACAATGAGTTTGGCTATAGTTGTCAAGTCATCCGAACACTCCAGCGCCTCATGGGCATTCATCACGTCCATTTTCCAGCGAAGGAGCAGGCGGAAAAAATTGACAGCTCTCTTAACCTTAGGTGGGACATTTAGAAATACTTACTCTCCGGTATGCTGATCTTTGCAGTTTATAGAGGAGAAGCAGTGAGTGTACAGATTGCGCCTCCTTAACTCATGATATAAACAATCTTTGAAAGCACTTTGAAAGCACTGTAACAGAAGGATAGTGTCATCTTATCAGCGCAAACGGAAATTGGCTGATGAGTCTCTGGATCTGCTGCTTTAACTCACTAATAGATCTGTGTTTGCTTCATGCAGCATGCAAGATTATAAAGTCTATTTGGAAGCAGTTCCAAGGAAGAAAACTTGATAACTATCCTCTCTCAGCAAGGTCGAGAAAATGAAACGGAGTAATGCTGCTCATAGGCCTCTGCATTATTCAACTCGAGCTAGACGCTGCCGGAGTAGCTGGTCGTGATGGCATCCGAAAAGTGCGGTAACCCATTGTAGAAAGAAAAGACGGAGGTTTACGCAGCTCCGCCGTCTTAACCACATGGGAATCAGGCCAATTCACGTCTTCGTCATCATACTCATCAGCTTGATTTTGGCTGATACCAGAGCCATCCATCCCATGCTGAAATAGGAATCGTTTCTTCTCAATTTCAATTTCGTCGCCGAGTCCGAGTCCGAGTGGTTTCTCTACGTTTTCATTGTTGTCGATGGCTTCAACAGACGTTGAGTTTTCTAAGTTCTTCTGCTCTGGAGAATCTTTCTTCTCTGGTTCTCCGCGTTGATAAGATGATAATTTTGTTAACGACAGGGTCAGAGGTGGTGGTAACGGCGTCTGGGTCTCCATTTCACAGCCAAGCGTCACTGTTTCAATGCCATTCAATGTTTCGCCGCCTATAAGCGACTCCATTGGATCTGTGCCTGCGTCTGCATATGATCTTCTGATCAGTAACTGCGCTCTTCTTGTACGTTGAACACTTTTCAGACTACGCTGTGTCTCATGCGTAAGATCTGAAGACGTCGAAAGTGAGGCAAGTTTTGTAGTATGATGACCAACATTGTGGAAAATGCCCTTCTTACCTGCCAGGTCGTTGTTACAGTTTGTGATAGCTGAGGAAATGGTGTCGTCTAAGATGGTGATATGTCGCTCAACAAGATTTGCCGGATTTACTTGCTCAATACCACTTTCCTTGTCGGCGGGACTGGAGGCATTATCAATGCCGTTGCCAATACGATTCAACAATTGCTTCATCTCTTTAAACCGATCGCGCACCTCGGCTTGAGCTTTTGAAATTTCATCTGTTGTTCCGTTTAAGTCGCCTGGAATTATCGTTTACATGAGACCGTGACGAAATGCAAAATGGACGAACCTTTCTTTACCAATGCGAGCAGAAGGTGTCCACAAAACGGATTCCGAACCACGTGTTACTACTGGCCCTGGCATGGATTGAATACTTCCAAGGCGTGAAACTGCGTTTGAAAGCGTATGGGTTTTCGCCGCTTTTAACATCCCTTCTTGAGTGATGGTGCCATTCATTATTTTTGCACGACAATCCTGCAAGTATGCATCGGTAAACGTATCGAGTGTCTTCAGCTCCGGAAATACCTGCATCACCGTTATAAGGTAGCTTCAGGCCCATTTTAGTAGTTAGAATTGGAGAAAGCTCATGATACGCATGATCATGACATACTTGCTTGAATAGTAGTTTGGATTTCCCTCCAACCAAATGTCTTGTAGTGTTGCACACTTGGCGAGATGTTTCAATTGGGAGCTCAAAGAAATCTGGTTATTCCGAAAGTCGACGGATTCTAGATGAGGACAGCAATGTGAAAGTGCTTCTAAATCTGCAATGACGTTGTCGTGGGCATAAAGTTCGTTAAGTTTGTCCAAAGGTCCTGTCATGCCTTGGAAGTCGGATATCTGATTCCCATTGACTCGAAGCACCTGACACAGATGACTGACTATCAGTAGCTCATAGACGACCGTCAGCGATTTGTAAGCCCACCACTAAGTTCGGTGGCATTGTTCCTTGGAAAGTAGCAAGTTTGTTCTCTGACAAGTCTAACTCGTCTAACTTGGTCAGATGGGCCAGATTGCCCACAGAAGTCAGTTGGTTTCCGGTCAAGTTTAAATGCTCCAAATTCGTAAGCGCACTCAGCCCCTTGTAATATCATCACGCAGTCCATCACTTACAGCACTTTTGATTTCAAGTGAAGAATAGATATATCTAACATACCTCTGATACCACACCTTGGAGCCTATTGCGGGCTAAATTCAGATGGACAAGAAGCCTGCATCCTTGAAGATTTTGCACCGATGCAATCCTATTACTGCTAAGCCACAGACGTTTGAGTCTGCCGAGTTTTACAAAATCTCGCGAAATTTCCTCAATTTGATTGTCGCTCATCTGAAGACTTTCTAGGTTCAAATTACTACCAACAAAAACCATTGATAAAAAATCTTGCGTCCTCGTGATATAGCAAATAACAAACGAACGTTTACCACTTACGTATATAGGCCTATGGTACTGATGAGTTTGTTGTTATCGATTTTAAGTTCTTTTAGTTCTTTCGCCGTGCTGACGTTTCGAAGGGACGTGATTTTATTGAAGGATACGTCCAGCGAATACAGCTTTGAAAGCTAGACAGGGTTGACAAACATGCATATATGGCTTTATATTTCTGATATTGCACACGATTCGTACCTCCGATAGATTGCCAATCTCATGTATCGACCGATTGTGCGCATCGATAGCGTATTGGCTCGAGTTCTGCTCGATCGCGAGCACTCTCTTTCAACACATACACAAACGCAGCATAAAGCATAAAAGTTTAAGCACTAAAACAAGATACAGATAAGTACACGAATACCAGAGCAGGACCGTCAAGCGTGTGGAGCATCCTACCCGCTTCGCCTTAAATTTAGTGTCGCTTCACGGTGCACCACCTGTTTATGTAGACCACACCTCGGTCTATTCTGACCAATGAAACGTTTCCTTTAAGCATATCGGCCCTCATTTTCAGAATTTGGCTTAAGGTAACGTTGTGTGTACATACTTCTCGTGCGGCGAAGTTGACAGCAAGAAGTCTGACGTTTCCATCACCTAGTGTGACTTTAATCAGCAGTATGGAGGACACCACGAGCACGAGCACTGATACCAAGTTGATCTTCACGGACTCGGATGCCGCCACGCCTCCAAATAGCAGTACCCCAAACGCTGGCACCGACACCTCACAAGCAGCTGATCTACAGGCTCAACTGGCTCTTTTTCAGCAGCAACAGCAGCAGTATATCCAGCAATTTGTAAGTATGCCATTCCATTCTTCTCTCCAGTCGCGACAATGAGAATACTGACAACGTCTCGTACGTGTGACTTGTTGTGATACGCTTTGAATGCGTGACATTAGTTGGTAAGGAATAGAAAACGTTTTGTCGACCAAGGAATTGCAGTTTCTAACCTGACGTCTTGAATGTTTGAAAGCAACAAGCAAACAGTGAGCAACTACGTGCCATGTACAGTTCAAGCGCCATGATGCAGCCTTACATGGTAACACGAATTTTGGCTTGTATTGCAATAAAAGCTTCTTTTCAGTAGTGCTTATGATGGTCTGTAGCTTTCGCAATCGATGTTTCCACGCCCTACTACCCCTAGCTCAACTGAAGCCACCGAAGAGGAACCAGTCTACGTGAACGCGAAGCAGTACCACCGAATTATGATTCGACGCCAGCAGCGAGCGAAGCTGGAGGCCAAACTTGGAAATCCGCGCCAGCGGAAAGCATATCTCCACGACTCCCGTCACAAACATGCGATGCGGCGGCCACGCGGACCTGGAGGTCGATTTCTTACTAAGGATGAGATTCAAGGTTTGAAAGATGGCACAATGGTGTTTGAAGATCTACCTCGAAAAGCTCCCCCTAAACAACATTAGATCTCTCTCCCCCGACCACCGTCATGCTCGACACATTCAATCCAGATTAATTTTTCCGTGACGAATAAAAGCGAACCTTCCCTTGTAGTCACCGAGCTTTTATTTTTCCATCGGACGGACATACGCCACTTCACCAGACTTTGAAACGATCAATCCGCACGGCCGTGTGCGTTGTGGTTTATCCTCGATTCCAAGACTTGCCCAGATCCGGCGATTTCCAAGTGCTGCTAATTGTGCACGCTTTGCAGCAATCGTCTCTTTATTAAAGTTTTCAAGGGGTGCATAAATACTGTTAATATGGCAATTATCTGGGGTAATCACACCAAAATGTGAGCGGCGATTGACGATGCAGTATAGTAGAGACAACCAACGTACTGTGGTCAATCAGTTCACCGGCTTCCTCTTCCTCTCCTGTCGTGCCTTCAATCTTTACACTGGAATTTGCGTCCGTTTGTCGCAATGAAGGCGCTTTGTCTGGTACTGCGGACGCATCAGTGATCAACGACGACGCGCCTTCAGGAGATGGAGGGGCATCGAAGTCATTTCGTCTGTACGACGGTCGTTGACCTATGTTTTTTGCAATATGACAAAAGAATTAGCTCCTGAGCCCCAAAGCGTGCTCGACAGCAAAATATCATTACCATAAGTATTCTTGGCTGGCGTACAAGAGCACGTAGAATTGCAGGCACAGTGCGAAAAGTGGCAGAAGCGGCCACGCTGACACACACCCTTGTTCTGAAAATCGTAGCACACTCCTGTGCCAGCTCCTTGATTCCCACTCGCCCCACTTCCAGAACGTTTCTTCTTGCTTGCTTGAGTGAACTCCTGTCAAAAACAAAAAACAAAAATTCAGCGCATGGACGTTTGAGGTCCATAGAATCAGTCATAGAATCAGTCAAACAATCTTACATCGGACGTGGTTTCATGACGATTTTTTTGTTGCGAAGACATCGGCTTTTTTGAAGAATCATCGGGAAAAAAACGTTCAATCTCCTCCAGCTTAATATCTTCGCTCACTGCCTTTTCAATCATCGTAAGAAAATTGCGCTCAAGTGGCATGCTCCGGTCTGGACGGCAGCGAACAAATTTCCAACCACCTGAACAAAATTTTCACAGAAGAAAGTGAGATACTAACAACAAGCACATCGCAGCTTCCTTCTTACCTTTTCTCCATCCAAAACCGCGCTCCGTAGCATTGTATTCTGCATTCCCATTCTCCCATGAACTCTTGTCATGGGAAGGTATGAAGGTGAGCCATTCTGGATCATATACACACTCTATAATGCGTGATGACGCTTTTTTATCTTGTCGAAACGCCTCAAAGTCATCTGGCGTCATGAGCACATACATTCGTTAAGCAAAATTGACCATCTCTGGGGATCACCAGGCCTTCAAAGCCACAAAAGTTTTACCTGGAGTGAACGTAATCCAGTCTTGGAAGACCTGTGTACGCTTATCATGGATCATCAACTTAAATCCTGGCTTTGGCGGGCGTCCACGCCACTCAACACCCAACTGAAAGTCTGCTAGTAACACTGATGTCGGTGTCCAATGGAAAAGCCCCTTAGAATACCCTGGCGAGTACGGCAGCAGCACCGGCGTAAACACTAGTCCTGCGTTCTGTCTGGTCTGGGAAACCCTCGGTAAAATACTGTGGATTACATGTCCCACACGATTAATGGGGTACATGGACTGAAGCACTAGTTGAAATACATCGGGGGGCTGTCCTTTTGGAGGCGGCAACTGCTTGCGCGGACCCACGACGTCGTTTTGAATCAACTTGAGTCTGTCCTGTAGCTTGGACGCCATGACTGGGCTACCATTTAGAGCTAGAATGTCGTATAGGAGAAGAGTAAGCACTGATTTGCTGCCATCTTTGTCACACACCATAAGTCCGTCCAAGATGGTCCATTGATGCGGAACTACAGTGTTGCGATCCACACCAGGCTGCAGTCGGTCGGGTCGAACAGGACAGAATAGCGATACTTCCCGGAATTCATAATTCTGAGAGATGAGATAGCAGCGACCTTGCACCAGCAGCGCCAGATACCGCACGCCCACTGATTTTTCACAAACAAAATACGGGTGCTCGCCAATCTGGTGCTCGTTGCCACGCTGCATCGTCTGCGCCACGTTCATCGGCGCGCGGTCCAGATCCATCCAGCCTACGATGGAATTAATCTGACGCTGCAGCTGCTTCTTCGTGTTCACATTAACAGGCTGCCCCAGTTCCACGGGCACACCCGCGATGGTTTGCGTGCCGGCGAGAATTGGGGTCGACACATTAGCCATTACTGTATTTAGGTACAAGGTCAACAAACTCAAACCCAGAAGGGAAATTAGATTAATACATACTGTACTCTAAAGTACAAAGTAAGGTAAACTGCCAATTTGGGCTTATTGACGATGGGTACATGACACCTACAAGATATTTTTCCTTATTTTTGAAAATCGGGTCTGAATTTTGGTTTGGTGGACCCAAACACGCCACTGCGCCTGGTTCAAACCCCCTCGGGAATGATTTGGCAGCACGAGGTAAGATGGGTTGCTAATTTTGTTTCGCAATGCTGCGATGACCCGAGGTTATGCAGAATTTTACTGGATAAGCCGTATTTTAATGTATATTTCTAAATCTGTCATGTTTTTATCTAACTCTTGCATCTTTTGCCTTTTCTAGGTGCTCTTATGAAGAAAAATATCATGGATCGATGGTGGTTTGAGTTTGTACAGAAGCGAACCAACTGTGTGGGACTTGGCATCTCCGTGCTCTTGAATTCGGCCATCTGGACAGCATCCTGTCCCGTAAATACATCGTGAAACAGTAGACTGGCGTTGCACTGTGCCGATGACAAGATGCTCCCGTGGTGAAGGAGTTGCACCGCATTTTTTATGAGGACGAGTGGGAACAGAAGAATTTCAGAGCGTGGCAATGCTGGCATGGGCTGGATTCCTCACACATACTGATGATAACAGTAACAGTAGCAACATTGTCACGTTTGCCGAAGCCGAAGCAACCACGCACGTGGTCAGAAAAGCCGTTGCGGAACGTGTCTTTAATACATTTGCCGACGTGCAACTGAAATACTTGCCCGACAAGAAGCGAGAGTTGCAGCTGTACAAGATTTACCAAGCGAGTTTCTGTGGTGACAATAACGTCAATATTTTTAAAAGGTTGCCAGATGACGCGTTCTTTACAATCCAATGACTGATGTTGTCAACTTGTGTCGAAAACTCGTTCAAGTTGTCGTTTATTTTTGGCGCGTCCTGTATCACGTGTGATAATTGTTGCACGCTTACGAAGCTAATCCTAACCTTAGAAAAGCACGACAAGCTGACGTGTTCGATACGACGGTGTTTGTTCAGCCCATTGAGGGACGTAGCTTTGTGCATTATTTCTGCGTTATAATGCATTGACAGCAGCACGAGTGGTGCTCAGTCAGCTATTCGTCGGCTTTCTGTTTTGATTCAAGACGGTCGACGATGGTGGCATCTTCCTTGACCGGTATGTTGGCTCTCATTTCTGTGACATTCAAACGATGGAGGGGTCTCATCTGCTCTCTTCTTGGTATGGAAGTACTGACGCGCCACCGACATTCCCGATCCACAGTATTGCTCACCAAAAGCTTCCGGAAGCTGCTGGAGAACACGTGGATCAGCACGCTGGACGACCGGAAATTGGCGGACCAGCTCGCGCTGCTACGACTAAAAAATACTACGGAGCTGGAGCTGACGCTACGGACTTACAAGAGGGCGAAAAAGCGAGGTCCCAAGGCAGCAGTTGAAACGGGCAGGTACAGGTCACGTTCTAACCTGGACCAAGGAAGCAGGCCGCCATCAACCAGGACGGCCCGCGCCGTCCGCATGGTGGCCCGAGAGTCGGATGCAACCAGTTCGGAAGAGAATTATTAGCGGTCTGGGGGTAAATCCGAAGAGGAACAATAACGGTAACTTTTCTCAGCGGAAGCCAGTCAGCCGTCCAGACTCGGATCTGGGTCGGACCAGCAGAAGCGTTTTCCGGCTCGATCTGACCAGGACTACCCCAGACGGAAGTGCACCCACTGTGGATCCATCACGCATGACGACAGAAGCTGCTGGAAGTGGCTGACCTGCAAGAAGTGCGAGAGGAAGGGACATCCAGCTGAACACTGTCTGTTCACCTGCAGGACTTGCGAAGAGGTGCACGAGGCTGGACTCTACCCCATCGAGGAATTCTACAACCAGATGAAGAAGTGGTATGTCCCGACCAAGCATGCTGGAATTTTGCCACCAGGGGTGGAAAAGATGTTAAACTAGATCGCTCGCCAGGTTGGAATCTGGTTCGAGCCGAGCGGTCTAGTGTTAGTATCTATGCATATGTCGGAAAGGAGGATATCAAGAAACAAAGCATAAGCGTAACCGACAATACATGTAAGTTTGACGAGTTACGTCACCCGACCACCGGGCAGCAGGGCTGACCCTTACCTGGTGACCAGTATACGGACGGACGAATATTCTTGGTCTGAATTCGTTATGGAGTTGAATTTATTACCCGAAGGTTACTGGAAATACCATTCGCCGGATAAGTGGTTCAAGTAGGCCAAGGCCGATGGCAAGATTAATAACCAGAAGGCCACTATGCTTTTTGACTCTGGCGCAGAAGTATCCATCGTCAACACCACCTTTGCTCATAAGGTTGGGTGTGAAATAGATGAGACGAAGCGGCAAGAGTGTATCGGTATTGGAGAAAGTTCATACATGACCCAGGGAAGGACAACAGTTAAGATTACGCTGACTGGGTCGTTGGTATACTACTTTACTTCCTGGGTAGGTAGGCTAGCTGGGCAGGACGCAATTCTGGGGATGGACGTTATGGTCCCAGCCGGCATACGACTGGATTTATCTCAAGGCACATTGACGTTGCCTGACGAGATGCAGATCCAGCTGGCTGGCCGGCGGCCTCTATATGGTGCACACGTCCAATTTCTTAAGTTGGACCCGTTTGTAACTGTGCCAGTTGGACGGACAGTGGAAGTGGCGATGCGGTCACACGACCGGCGTCATAAGGTATGGCTTACTAGGGGCGAGTGTTGGGTGTCCTCGTTCGTTAAAGATGAAGGTCACCTCAATTAAATAAGTGTGACCAACATCTCAGAGCATCCCTCACCTTGCACGAGGATGTCATCATTGGAAGTGGCTGGTCGAAGGCAAAGTGCCCCGCCGACTAGGTAAAGTCACTGTAGGCTCAAGACGCTATATCGAGTGGCAAAACCTGGCTTACCAGGCAACTACGGATCTAGTCAGTGAGGAGGAGTCTGTGGAAGAAGACCGGACACCTGTGGTGGCCACACCAGATGACCGGACGCCTTCTCGAATATTGACGCGGAGTCGGCCATCGCCGAATCAGACTGAGCGTGCTGACCGAGACCCGGCCTCTATAGCTGAACTGGTTCTGATCACACCGTCTAAGACAAGTGAACAGCTGGATCAGGATGTGGGGCAGGTCGCGGTCACATGTTCGTCAACCTCTGATGCCGGCTTGCCCTGCGGGCAGGATGACGCTGGATCGACTAATCCTGACTCGGATTCGAAATTAGCCGAGGGTGACCAGGACGGAAGGTCACCTGGCCAGGATTCGGAATTAGCTGAAGGCGACCAGGACGGAGACCACATGACCAGGATTCGGAATTAGCCGAGCCAGGATTCGGAACTAACCAAAGCCGACCAGGATGGGAGACCAGGTCGGCTTTGGTTAGTTCCGAATCCAAACGGTCAACTCGAGTGTAGCTGGACGGGACCCCTCTCGTTTGATTCGCCCAGAAGGTCGGAGACGAATGAGGCAGCTGGTTTTGCGGAGACCCCTTCAGTGCAAGACAAAAGTTCTGCTGGACCGAGATTGAAGCCGACCAGGTCTGCATTCACGAAGGGGGATCGAAGGCATGAAAGATCGGATGGCAGTGCTATCTGAGGTGACTCCCTGCCCGCCAGCAGTTACTATAAAAGATCTACAGGTTGGCAACCCAGACGTGAACACTCCGTAGGAGATCAGCAGCTAAAATATATCATATGGAAAAGGAGACAACTGCTGATCGGCCCAGGTAATGCACTACCTCCGGCCGCCCATAGGGCAGCATGCGACATTGATTTGGATAACGCGAAGCCGGTAGCGCAAAGATGCCGAAGGGTCTCCCCCCAGTATCGAGAAAAGTTGTCAGAACTAATTAAAAGACTGCTGGCCCCCAAGATCATCCAGCCGTCGACAGAATAGATGATAGGCTGGCAAGGAATAATAATTCTGTCAGATTTTGACCAGCACGCAATTAGTAATACACAGGCTAGTCGCTCTAGTGGCTGCCTAATTCTATATTGATACAATTTTATTGCCAGTCATCAACGACTTATAAAACAAGTGCTCAATGGTTATGCATCAGGTAACGTTTCTTGACCTGCATCGTTTTTTGTTATTATCTCTTTCTAATTTAGCAAGAGCGTTGACTTCATTCTTTTACGGAACTTTGTACCTACTGTATGGTACAGGGGGTGTGCACGTATCAAAAAGGGGGTGTACACCTAGTGGCTCCCTTTATTTATACTTAAACCATTGAAGTTGGTAGTAGACATTTGCGTGATACCGCAATGCGTTTGATCTTTTAGCATTATCACAGCTTGGCGAATTAAAAGAAATGAAGAGCAGATTTCTTTGCCTACTCATAATAGTAACAGTTCCTCAGCCGAAGAGTATTGACTCCATTTTGCTTGGAGCAATGTGAATCGACCGTGTAACGACGTGGAGTGGAAGCTTGGAGTGAGTTCTGTGTGATGAACGTGAGGTGTGCGACGAACATCTCACGAAGTTGGCAAAATCATTACTGTTGGACTGTTATAACAAAAAACGGCACTACAGGTTTGTCCCCTCACTACTTCCGTTCCAATACGGTTTTGTTCCAATAAGTTTGAGATTACCGCAAGTCAGCGCAGCTTAATTTTTCCTGCAAACTGGCAAGACATTGACGCTACACCATTTTTTTGGTCTAAGTTAGTTGCAACAAGCTTGATGCATAGAAACAAAGTCCTGCAATTACCTGCCAAGGTGCCAACTTGTAGACTGAGTCGTAGCGCTCAGTTGCTGTCTCAAGAATCGGTAGCGACCACTTGTTGTAAGCCTTAAGTAAGCTCGATAGGAAAACGTCCATGCCGCTTGAACGGTGTGTGCCACCCATATACTCTGTGAATTGATTAAGCATAATTTCCGCACCAACCATGTCTAGCTGGCCAATACGACAGAGGGTGGCATTACCGTACGCTTGATTAGCAAGGTCGTTTTGCCCATTACTGCGTCGAATATCACCGACTGCTTTGAAACACTCCTCAGCAAGGGACCACAAGCCAGCATCCGCATACATCCCAGCGGCCCACAAACCATTTTCAGCCGCACTGTGTAAACTGCCACCAGTTTCGGCAATATTCTTGGCTTGCACATAGAGCTCTGCGACCTTTTCAGCGATCTCACTACTTTTACAATCAGCAGAAAACTTTCGTTTCAAGCGCACAGCCAGATCCGATAACCCACGTGCTGCTTCATCAAAGTATCCTGCACAAACTAACTCGTCACAGATGCTGCGAATTTTGCGAAGCAAGTCACTTTGCTCCTTTGGAAACGCCTCCATGTCCTCCAGGGTACACCACGCCGCTTCTATCTCGTAATTGGCGCGTGTCAATAAAGCATCAGTGACCTGGGCCGCTTTTAAGAAGAACACTGCAGCATTCTTCCAATCCTTTTTCACTTTGTATTGCATAGCCTTGGCACGAATTTGTCGATGCGACTCGCTTTCTACTTCACCAAAAACAGTCTGTGGCCCTGATTTCGTTCCAGCTTTCCTGTGTCTTAACGATCCATTGTCATTCCCAGCGTTTAAGCCTCCAATGTTTCCAGAACTATTCACCATATATTTTTCAATACTCGACATGGTCCCACCTCTAGAAATCTTGATAATCCACGGTGCACGACACAATTGCTTGACAAAATCGCCAGCTTCATCAGCCCAGCGCCATGTCCCAAAGACGCCAAGCGCATCACGCTCTTTCGACGGTACGTGGACGACGCTAAAGACCAGTACATTATAAAAACGCCATGTTAAAGGCTTGTTGCAGACAAGATCTTTTGCTGTCTGATACATGGCCATAAACCACTTGGAGACGCCCACAGAAGCGTCAGGAATGAGATCTCCTGGCTCATTCTGCTGGCTGATCCATACCGCAAACGAGTGATCCGACGGATTCGTGACTGCTGCCATGGACAGCACAACAACCAAAAGAATTATGAGACGATATATTGTCGCTAGGAGCACGGGTAGAAGTGTAGACATGAGGAACATGCCGAAGACTAAAAAAAACAAAATGTAGCGGCACATTAAACGGGTGCAACTCGCATACTAGAAAAAATAGGGGTCAAATTAAAATACATGTTTAATCGTACGAATTAGAAAAGTAGCATTATTAGCTGTCATGGGTGTTGGAGCTGCTGGAGTAGGCGGTGGCGTCGCTGATGTTCCGAGCGCCATATTGATGTAAGGAATTAGGTCGAACTGATTATTAAAGAAAAAGGAATACAAACTTTTGACCAATCAACTACGTAATGATAATTCATGTCGCCCAGAGTGGCTACCCAAAATTATGTGTAACACACTAACCTGTTTTGGCCTTCCTTTGGAGATAAGCGCGATACCTTTTCCTTTGCAACACCAGTTCCGAATTTGTCGATTAGACCCAGCTTGCCAGCCAAGGCAAGGTTCTGAACAACTAAGAAAACTTCAGCTAATAAGCTTGAGATATGGTGGTGTCGGGTACCAACCCGAACGAAGTGCGCAAACCACCGGATAAACCCGGGAAGGAGGTGGTGGACGACAGACCAGTCACGGGGGAGAAAAGAAAGGTGGAGTTAACAAATGAAGCGAAAAGGAGGAGGATATTAATGAGATAGACGAAGTCGTTGCGGAGTCTCAATCCTCAGTTGTGGATGTTAAAATGGAGAGTCTCCCAGAAGAAACTGACAGTACGACTGCAGTAGGAGGGTCAAAGGAAAGCGAGAAGGAACATGGCGGGTTATTGACTCAGGAGGAGGAAATTAGCTCAGAGGTCAAGGACGAAAAGGATCCATTAGTTCAGGACACATCACCAGTG
>MIQA02024170.1:0-43848 GCA_001887855.2 Sclerospora graminicola
GCGAAATTTCCTCTTGAAAAAGTTCATAGTGATATATGTGGTCCAATGCCGACACCGAGTCTAACCGGTTGTTGCTATTTTCTAGTCTTTATTGACGACTGTACGCGATTCGCAGTCACATATATTATCAAAGCTCGTTTAGAGTTATATGAATGCTACGAAGGCTTTCGCCGCAAGGCGCTCAATGTTTTTCGCTATGATGTTCACACTGTCCAATATACGTCTATTAATTATGATACTGAAATTAAAACTCTTCAAGCTGACAATGCGAAAGAGTATGAAAAACTTGGTCGAACGTTGTGGGACAAATACGGAACCAAAACGCAATTTACGATGACATACACGCCTGAACAGAATGGTGTAGCTGAAAGAAGAATGCGTACCTATATGGAACGCGTTCGTGCTACCCTTTTTGACGGAAATTTACCTCGTGAATTATGGACTGAATGCGTTCGCCACATTACCGACCTGGTGAACATGACCCCCAGCTCTGTTACGAATAACAAAACGCCTTATGAGCTTTGGTATGACAAGAAAACTTCCGTCATGAATCTCCGTGTTTTTGGATGCAAAGCTTTTGTCCACGTCCCAGAAGCACATCGGGACAAACTAGATCCACGTGCTACTATATGCATGTATCTCGGTTTACCCGACCATAAGCGTGGTTTTCGACTACTTGATGTTTCCAATGGCAAGATTATCTACAGCCGTGATATTACCTTTGACGAAACCGTATTCCCCTCCTTGATATTTTTGCCAACGGAATCAGGATTAGATAGATCCAATCGATCAGCAGAGCTAGAACAACATAATAAAGATGAAATTTCCTCATATATAGACCGTGTTATATTACCTACGTCACCCTATAATTTAACTCGTAAACCTACAGAGAGTGCTGCATCTACACCGGCGGTTCAATCAATACAGTTGCCGTCCTTGGCGGATGCTTTGCACCGAAACGAGCAACATATAGTTTTAGTACACAAACATCCCAACGAGTCACCAAGCGCAAGTTTGATGACATAGATCAACTCAATATCGATGCCCTTGAAAAGTCCGCTCCTCTTTTAAATAGTTCTGAGGATATTGCAGACGAACATCGTCGGTCCAATCTTCTATACACTCTCCTAGCTATTCGCTATATTGCCGAGCCGCGTACATTCCGCGAAGCTATGACATCTTCTCATGCTGAAGACTGGTTCAATGCTGCTCAATCTGAGATCAAGTCTCATGATGACAACGGCACATGGACACTTGTCCCTCGACCATCGGGAAGGAAAGTACTTCGAAACCGATGGGTCTGAGTTGTCACATACAACGGCAACGGCGAAGTAGACCGCTTTAAAGCTCGATTAGTAATAAAAGGTTTTCTCCAACAGTTTGGTATTGACTACACAGAAATTTTGGCCCCTGTGCTACGAATGGAAGTCCTTCGTCTTCTTCTAACTATAGCAGCGATACTTAACTATGAAATTCACCAAATGGATGTGAAGACTGCTTTTCTTAATGGTTTTCTGGATGAAGAAATATACATGGAACAACCTGAAGGATTTACAATTCCAGGAAAAGAGCATTTGGTGTGCAAGCTCAAGAAGAGCTTGTATGGACTCAAACAGGCACCGCGTGTGTGGTATCAAACCCTCGCAAAATTCCTGGAGAGCATCAAATTCCGACGTCTCATCAAAGATCGATGTGTCTTTGTCGGATCGCTCCATAATCAGACATGCTATATTGCAGTCTATGTTGATGATCTTTTGATCATCGCTCCAACACCTGCCCTCGTCAATGAAATTAAATCTGCCCTGAAGCAGAGGTTCAATATGACAGATTTAGGGGAGGTGAAGTACTTACTCGGGTGGTCCATAGAACGGAACCGCAAAAACCGAACGATCTTTATCCACCAAGAGAAATATGCAACTGAGGTCCTGGATCGCTTTAAAGATAATGTGACGTACCCCGTCACTACACCAGTTGACCGCAGCATAAAACTGTCTAGTGCCATGAGCCCTCAAACAGAAGCTGATAGAAATATGATGAAAGACATTCCATATCGCAAGGCAGTCGGCAGCCTCATGTATCTTATGATAGGCACTCGCCCTGACCTTGCATACTACATGAGAGAAGTAAGCAATACCTCTCCAACACTGGAGAAGAACACTGGAAAGGAGTAGTTCGAGGTTTCAGATACCTACATGGCACAATAAGCCACGGCCTGACCCTGGGTGGAACCATCCAGCAGACTACCCGTCAACTCACGGACAGTCTTACTGCTTTGACATTGCGAGCTGCTTAGATACCCGACGATCTATAGGTGGTTTTGTGACAATGATCGGTAAAAGCCCGATATCGTGGCTTTCTCGAAAACATCATACTGTGGTTTTATCCACAACGGAAGCAGAGTATATTGCACTCTGTCATTGCATGCAGGAAGTAATATTTCTAAAAACCCTGCTAAGTGAACTTGGATTTCAATCCACAAAACCAACAATAATTCACGAAGACAACCAAAGTTGCATTAAACTTGCAAATAATCCTGAATTGCACGGTAGATCTAAGCATATCGATATACGCTATCACTTTGTGCAAGAAAAAGTAGAACAACAACTATTTACTATTACGTATTGCAATACAAAGGACATGATAGCCGATATTTTTACAAAGGCACTTCCAAAGCCTCAATTCCTTTATTTAAGAAATAAAGTTGGTGTGACAACTCTTGACAAAATGTCTATGCAAGCAAACAAACAACTTCGTAAAAGATAATTCCCCTAAGGTTTTCCTACGCAGACTCTGTGAGGTTTTCCCTGGTTTAGTAACCAAATTTGACATACATAAACAAAATAAAAAGCTTGAACAGCCTAAGGTTTTCCTACGCAAACTATGTGAGGTTTTCCCTGGTTTAAAAACCAAATCTGACATACTTAAACAAATGAAAGGAGTAAAAAAAATCTATTCAATTTATATAATGAAACTCTGCTAATATTTTGGTTAGCTCTAGTAATAATCAAATTTTATATATTAAGGGGCTTCTTATTTTGCCCCGGGAGCTCCCGGGAGGAAGCCGTACGCTTGCCCCGTCTCCCAAAAAAATAAGAAGCAAATTGGGACGAATGTGTTCCACCTACGCATGGGGTCCACGTATCAATTTTTAAAACCAAAAAAAATCACGTGTACCGCGCTCTTTCGAAATTGCTGGCGTACGTCAACAAGACGAAGACAACGTCATCTCCTAGAACCTAGTACTCTAATTTCTATACTCTTAATACTCTAATACTCTGCACTCGATTATTTCACGTCAGCAACATGGCCGATGATAATGCAACGCTCGTCGAGATGGCTACCATAGGCCCTCAGATTACAATCGCGTGATGATTATAACCGAGGGAATTGGAGTACGTTCGTGGTCATCCAAGGGCATTTTTACAAATTTTAGGGCTAAATGTTTGTCCCGTTTTACTCTTTCTTCTTCAGGTGATTAACCCTCCGGCGGTATGACAAGAGCGTTGCGTATATTCCCAATAGTATCATGCTGGAAAATGTCGTGACAGTGCAAACAAAGAGTCTCGATCGACGTGGTGTCATTCCCATTCATCTCAGTCACGAAACACGTTCAACAACGTTACGTGTTTTTATGGACAATTGCAACACATGATCAATTGCTGCTCGAATAATAAAGGAGATATCTTGGGCCTTGAAAAGTCACGAAGTGGCTGGAACATCCTGAATGTCTGTGAACATTACAAAGAACTTAATATAATGCATACTCACCAGTAAAGGTGACCACAGGATAGCAGTCAGATTTGCTTTGATTGCAATGTGTGTCTGGACACGGTCTCTAATCCAGTGGTGACGACCTGTGGCCACCCTTACTGGTGAGTATGCATTATTTATCATGTGAATCTGTCTTGACGCTGAGTATTCTGAGATTACTCCCAGTTGGCCGTGTTTGTATCAGGTATGTACACAAACATCTACATAAATAATAGCCTAATTGATATGATATTCGGTGCGCAGTGGATGCAAAACCATTCCGAGTGTCCTGTGTGCAAGGCTGGCATCAGCGAGGAGAATGTGATTCCAGTGTACGCTAGAGGTGCTGAAGCTGTCGATCCACGGTTGGTCTGAGATGGTGCACTAGGTTGCACCTAAAGATCACTAAGTTGTTGTGATGTCAGAACGCACCACCAAGTGTCGGATGGCAGCATCCCTCGCCATCCTCTGGGGCAGCGGCCAGACGTTTCACAGCTTCGACGTCGATGGCCTTATAATGTATGGAGTCATTTGGGATATTTGACAGATTCTTGATAAAATACAATAATATTGTCCATAGTTTGGGGGAACGCACAAATGAATCCATTTTCGGCTTCTGGTTTCAATCCCGCACGTTTCGGAGTTCCATACGTAAGTAAGAAAGGTGCTCGGACGAAAAAACATCTGATGGTTGCTTCCCTGCTCTGTACTTCTTGTGCAGCAACCGCCATTCTCCGTGGAGCACCGTCGAGAAGACCCGCACCTGACAGCGCAGGACGCGCGTCAACGGATGCAGCAAGTCTTTCTGGCCCGATTTCTGCTGATTTTTGGCAGCCTCACAATGCTGTGTCTTATTGCGTTTTAGTTTTGGCATCCCGACGTGTTGCAGTACGGCAAAAAGCTTGCAAATACCGCAATCACGGTATACTTGCGCGATTCAGCTTCATTTTAATAATAATAATAAAGGTAATGTAATCAGATTATGGTCCGTTTTCTTTTTTGGCTGTGCTCCCGTTCTCCCACCAACCTTTTCTGGCGGCGGGAGCGGGACGGAAATCGGGAGCAGAGGGTAACAAAAAACAGGCGGTTCAAATTTTATTGTCCAATCAGGTTTCGATTTTTTCTCCCGGGAGCTCCCGTGGGAAAATAAGAACGCCCCTAAGTCTCTTTTAAGTCAAGACACAAATATTATTAAGAGTGGTAAGAAGTGCCAATTTCGGCCCGAAGCCTCATATAAGCACAAACCGTACCAAACCCAATTATTTCTATGAAATGAATGCTACCTTATTGAAGGAACCAAACGCATTATATTATACATTTAAAATACCCATACGGACAGCTATCAATTTTTAAAATAAACAATATCATAATTGGCTTAAAATACAAAAACGGCTTCAACAATGAAATATCACATTGTAGCAAAAGTGCGTACTGTCAAAATCAATAATTTTATTGCCACTGAGTGTGTAAGAGATAAATCAACAGCTACACCAATTTTAAGCCTCATCGCAACCTTCTAGGATCACTTTGGACCTACCCCAGCTTTTCAAAGGGTAGTATATATTTTGTCCAATCAGGATGAAATCAGTCAGTTGATAAATGCACTGATCCAATCCAGAGGGGCTGTTGGAGTAAATGGCTTGTCTCAGTACATTTACCCTTCTATAAGAAGTACCTCTTATATATAATAAGGAAGCCTTACCCTTTGTACTCTTTGAAGAATAATAACACACAAGAGGATTAGTGGCATTGAATCCGCTACACTTGCACTTATATGTGCATATATTAATGTTTCTACTGAGGTATAGGAACTCTACGTGAATGTCTCTACAGACATAATGCTTAGTGTTTTTGATAAAAGTAAAATATAATTTTTTTTGCCTTCTTGCAAACAAGTTCTTTCTCTATCTTCCCTACTTCTACACGCAACGTGCTATCACTTCAACACACGGAAAGGCTGTGAAGCAGGAAAAGGGGAGAGTACCACTATTACTTGTATACGACATTGATTACAAATAGGAGGTAAAGAATAACCCGCTCCTGCTTGATAGTTTTCCAAAGGAGCGACTAATGAAGGCAATGCGTCGATTAGTGGTCACTCGGACACATCTACGCGTGCTGGAGCGAAAAGACCCTTGCGCTACGCCATCTCGGCTCTCAAGAGCTTAGTTCAGCAGGAACAGGACTATTGGACGCGATATGACCGTGCTAGTCGAGAAGATCGAGATCGCGTGACAAAACAGGTAGCAGAAGCCAAAGTCGAGACGATGCAGCAGCGTGAGCAGAATCAATGTTAAAGAGAGAGATGAAGGCGTTACAGAGCCGCGTCGAAACAGCGGTGACCATGAGCAATAGTTTTGAGCAACGACTGATGGCAGTCGTGCAAGAAAAGCAGCAAAGAGAGCAAGAGATGGAGCCGCAGCTGAGTCACTATCGAAGGAAACTTCATGACAAGCGCGCACAGAACAAAGTCTTGACGGATGCGTTGGTTAGACTACAAGTACAGCGACAGAGTGGCGACAGTAGTCAAGATAGCTGCTCGTCGACGCAGCGAAGAATAAGACCGACAGACGATGCCAAGACGACAGGGACACCCTCAACAATGTTAAAAATGAGTGTGGAGGAAAAAAAAGCTTGAGAACGTGTCTGTGAAGGGACGGATGAGAAAGAGAGAGCTCACGTTGCCAGAAGAAATCAAGAGTGCGGCAACAAATCTCGCGACAGCAAGCAAGAGTTACAAGAGCAACAAAATGGGAGCGTCTCGAGCTGAAAAGTCGCCAACCTCGTCGTCGTCCGAGATTTCCCCGCGATCAGCACGTTCGGTTCCCTACAAACGGTCGCCATCCGTGGCTACGACGACATTGACGACGTCAGATGGGACCAGTTATAACAGTAACAGTAGCAGTGGAAGTTTACGCAGTATGCGGAGTTTGCGGCATGTAACAGGGCGACGGATTACGAGCTGGAGTAGGGAGAACAGTGACAGTGACAATATCGATTGTAGCCCGCGAACGAAAGAACCACGTATTCGAACAGGAAGATTAAAACGTGAACTGAGTGGCTTCGAAGAAAATTGGACTCATGTGTGGCTGAAGCCACAGCTCGGTGGTAGATGGTGGATAACGAATTGGCAATATAGCTTGGCGAGGAAGTGGATGGGAAGCTAATTGGAAGTTGGGATTTCAAAACCTACAGACTTTGAGTGTTACCCTAGAGTTTCCGATTTTCCTTGTGCACTGCGATTTGACGAAAACCTGCTTTGGGCAGGGGGTTAGCCCAAGCTGCCACACCCTTCTTCGCAGAATCGGGGGGAGGTGGTCCATAGAGACATTCGCCTATGACCCCCTCGAGGCGCCCAACTGGAAGAAGGTGTTGGTATTGGACACGGGAATATCCTGTGTCGGGCTACCCAGTCTATTGTTCGATGTGATCCGGGGGAATGAGGAAACTCAGCAATACATTCCGTCTAAAACAGTCCGAACTTCATAAGATGTCCAAAATTTTCAGCGAGACATTTTTACAAGTGTATTACAGTTTATGAGCGCTAAGCAATTTTGATGCGCGTCCCTTCAAGGCTGAATGCCAGAGTAACCCCAGGTTCGTGGTGGGACTACCGTCGACACGTAGTGGTCCGAAATAACATCATTCTGTCTCTCCAAACATTGTTTGAGGGAAGGTAGACACACGGGAACCATTGGTGCTGATGCCGAATTGTTGCAGTCGACTCTCTCGCTCAGAGTCGGCTCCCTCCTAGTACTATTTAATCCATGCCCGGTAGCGTGTACGCTAGAAGAGGAAATCAGTCGTCTCTTCTTTTGAATGGTTAGTGGTTCGAGGATTCGAAGTGGCTGCAGTTCTGGCTGCAATCGTAGCCACCAGTGATAGTCGAAATGTTCCGGGCGGAGTTTATCGATTCCGCTTGTTTCTTCAATAGCATATAGGTCGTGGACGCATGGACGCCCGTGGATATAACTGTAGGTACCAGAGCATACACCTGGGCGAATACCACTCCGAACCATCTTCGCCGCCTCGTTCCAAAGCAGATCGGTCTTGTTTAAAGCCCAAATTGAGACCACGCGCACCACGGCTGAGTATCTCTCATGTTGGAGTGGGTAAGGCACACTAGTTTCATTTCTAGTCACCTCAAACCGCACGGCTGCCGCGTGTCCTTACCACCATGGTAGCAACTTTTGGAATACAGTAAGCAAATCCCCTTTAGGCGTCTTTAACCAGTTCTTTATCTTTGCATGAGTTCCCTCAACGGTGGACGTGTCAACGTACCCAAAATGTTGGTATTGATTTGTCCATGCGCACACAATGCGAGACTTGTACTTCCACCAAGTTCTTTCCAAATAGTCACTCAAAACGGGACACAGTTTATTTGGTTGAGCAGCGCGATGCTTGAACTCGTCTTCAGTTTGCGAATCAACCGCTTCATAGAAATTGGTTATAAATGGAGTTGTCGCCTCGGTTTTCGTATACTTTGGATCGAACGGACCGCGCGTTTCGTTTAGTTTCTGGCCCAGCACTTGCTGTACTCGCGCCAACACATTTCGGTTCATGTGCCATCGACAAACTAATACCGGCACCTCAGGAAAGACTGCATCCACAGCGTTCATACAGGCAAGGTCACGGTCCGTAATAATGACACGAGGAAGGCGCACCTTGTCTGCCGTGAAAATTTGTCGAACTCGTTCAAGCGCCCAAGTGTAGTCTGGCTCAGTCTCACCACCTGGTAACCAACACTGCGCCACGGGTAGAACCGTATTCATACCAGTCATGACGATAACATTTAATAGCGGAATGTTGTGCTTGTTCGTTTTGTATGTACAATCGATAACGACAACATCCGAGTGGTCTTGGAGTCGTCGCATGGTGTCAGGATGAGCCCAAAACAAATAACGGAGGTGCAAAGTCGAAGGGTCAACAGCATACTTAAAGTAAAACCCATGGCGGTGCAGCTCACTAAAAAGTGCTTCGACGCTTGTACGGGTTGCCAGTAAATCGCGGCGAGCAGCACTCTTAGCGTTTGCTATGTCCTTGGGGATCGTGAGGGCTTTGGTATCAGCGAGGAGAACAGACGCATATATAGACGCCACGGAGACCCCCGACGCTAGCTCGAGGTTGTAGTACTTGCTCATGTCGAACGAGCCAAACATCCTGCTGGCGGCTCGCTGCCTATGCGCGGCGTGAATACGAATATCTTCTGAGGGATGATGGTTGTGCAGAACGCTACCATCCGCTGTGTAGCGGCCCATCCACGGGCCGCTAGGACTTCTCGGGTCTACCGCTTCAAGTTTGATACGCATGGGGCAGCCCATTCGCTTCGACCCACGCTGAGGCCTTAACCGCTCTTGGTTTGTAAGCTTGCGTGTGTTCTTGGGCTTTGCAGCTCGGTCGCAAGCAAACACACGCTGCCACACCTGCCCATTTATTTCTCCATCCAACTTCTCCTTGCTCGCTTTCGATACATTAAAACCATGCAAAAGAGTCCACGCGTGTAGTGCTTTCTCGGCGTATTCGTAGCATGCGTACGTCGCCTTAGGGGGGGGGGCAGGAATCGAGATACTCATTAAAGTAGTTTTTTTTATTTTAAAATACATTTGCTGCGTCTTTGCAGCCTTATGACTGCCATTCATTTACCCGTCCAGCTTCGTCTTTTTTTATCTTTACAGCCATTCCATGCATGTCATATCTATGTACGCCTGCTCCGGTTTGCCAGCTCCTTAGCAACTCCCTTCCTGCGGGCCACTGTACTCACACACAGTCGGGCCCTGCAAGCACACTTTCGTATAACTATTGGAGAAAAGAAGCTTAGTGGATATTGACTACGTTAATTTTTCTTTCGTGAATTGTGGATCGAACTATTTCGTTTGAATTTACTTACCGTGGAAACACGAATTTGCGAACACTCACCGGTTCACTTTTTTCTTCTGGAAACGTCACGTGGTTATTGGATCAGTGGTTTTTGCAACAGGTTATGAGCCCAAAGTTGACGTGCATATTAAGCACTGTTTTAAGTTAAGAAATAGCCTTTCGTAAAGTCCAGGTTGTCGTGAACATTCCGTAGTCGAAAAATTGGTTCGCAGCTGTATTACACAGCGAAGATGTCGGACGAAAAGGAAGACAAAATGGCTGAGGCCATTACGGGCATGATGGAAATGATGCTAAAGTTTGACAAAAGTCTCGAGAAGATGGAAAACGAGCGAGCACACGACGCGACTGTAAGCCAGTCGCGCTCCTCAAACGGTTTTGGAGATAGCTTACGGAATCACGGGCCGTTTGGAGGGAGAATGACCCTGGAAGACCTCAGCAGGGCGGAAGATATAGGTCAAGGTGTGACTAGAGTTTTTGAAATGAGGCTGAAGGTGGTCCCGCAAACCCAAGACCAGCAGGTGTAGCACCTGAAGCTAACACAAATGTTGGGCATAGGGGAATGCCGTATGGTATGAAGCTTGCGAAGCTCACCATGCAAAATTCTAATGGTGTTGAGACGTATAAAGGACTAGGAGCAGGTTTTAAGCAGTGGGCTTACCTGTTCCTAGAAGTTATGGAGGTGGCACAATTAAGCTCTGGATTTCAGTGGAACGAAAGATTAAAGGTGAACAAATTGGGTGAACACCTTGAGGGAATGGCGCTACGCTACTTTCAAGCGAAAATTGGCATGTTGTACAGACACTATATGAGGTTCTAGAGCAAATGAACAACGCGTTCAAGGTAAATTTGTCACACCACCAACCGTCGGCTATGTTCGCTGCCGAAAAAGATCCCAGGAAATCTTGGACGGAGCACTTACTCTACCTGGTTGCGTTGGCACGGAAAAGCGAACTTGCTGACAAGTTAATCGTCGATAATATCGTAACGTATGCGGCACCCGGTATGAAGGTGGTCTTAATGGTCAGATATAAACCGCTGATGCAGGATTATGTGCAGCATGCCCAAGAACTGGTAGCCTGGGCACAAAAGGTCGAGGACGACGAAAGGAGACCTAAACAAGGTCTCAGAACAATTGTGACTAACGTAAGTGGAGGCAAGAGCCAGAGAGTTTGTTTCGTCTTGTATAAACGAGTGGCATATCAAGAGATATCGCCCCCAACAAGTAAAACGAAAAGGTTTCCGGAAGACGGGAAATGCAAGCCGGAATAATGACAGTGATTCCGAACGGCGTTTCGCCCTTGCTACGATGGGCGGAAACACGACGCACGCATTGGACCGTGAAATTGACAATGATAGTGTATGGATCGTCGATAGAGGTGCAAGCCTGCACCTAGTGGGCGACCCAAGACTGATGGAAAGCGCAAAAGATTGTGGTGACCAAGATTGCTTAATTCTGCCGGACGGAGGAGTCTTGAGTGTTTCTAAAGTGGACGCAAGAGCACCGAAGAACCAGTCACAACGATTGTGCTGACCGAGGTATAATACGCACCTAAACTCGCATAGAATTTGATCTCGCTAGGGTGCCTGAAAAGGAAGGGTTGTATTTTTGAAGATCGAAACGGAGAGCTGAAAGTTACGTTGAATGAAAGAACACTGTTTCATGAGGAGTTACTTGGTTCAATCTTTTGTGGCTAAGCTAAGTTCGGATGCGGAAACGATGCAATCGATGTTTGCAGACATCGTCATGAGTGTGGTCAACAGCGAGGCCGGAAATGATGTACATGAGAGATCCTTACATTATTTCCACACGTGTCTCGGGCATATTTCGTATGACTCAGTTGAAAGACTGGCAACGAAGCCAAACTCTGGAATAAAAATAACGAATTTCGCGCGCCCGAACTACCTAACATGTGCAGAGGGCAAAGGAGAGCGGTCGAATCAGCCCCAAAAGGACTCGGGTACGAATTCCCCGATTGACAGAATCGGAAAAAGCATTTTAGCGACCTGAAGGATCCCATAACGCCTCGCGACAGGCGCGGAAATCTGTTCGTCGTAGTGTTTGTGGACCAGTTCTCCGGTTATGTGCGAGTCTTTGCGGCACCGTCTATAGATAAAGCCGCAAAGATGTTTGAGCACTTCTTCACTTCGTTCGAGAATGAATTTTCGTGTCGGATCTGCGTCCTGCGGACTGATGGAGGCGGGGAGGACAAGAACGCTGAGCTTCGATGTAAAAGGACGGGCGTGCGGCCCCAGATAACCGAGTCTGGAACCTCTTCTTCCAATAGAAAAGCGAAAAGGATGAACCGAACCATATTAAATATGGTTTGGTGCATGATTTTTCGGATCAGGGTCCCATTAACATACTTGACAGAGGCGGCTGAGTATGCTTCGTACATACTCAACCGCAGTCCGACCAGGTCGAACCCAGGAAGCTGAATATTGGTGATATCTCACTTTCGGGTCCCCATGCATGGTATGGAAGGACCCACGGAAGAAATCACTCGGAAAACGTGCCAAGAGGGCCTTTATTGTTGGGAAGAACGATCAAGTCAAGGGTTACAAGGTCCTACTACTGAGGCAGGGTGGTAACCACAACACGACACGTGAGTAATATCGAGACACTGGATGAGCACGCAAACAAGCTGGTGTCACAGGCGTTGATGGGCGGAGAGGGCGACAAGAACAGTGATGCGCAGGAACCCCCAGAGACCCATGAAAGTGAAGCCACTGAAAGCGGAAACGCTGGACAAGACGAAAGAGTGGTTGAGACTAGGAGTGGGCGAGGTGCTATGCGTAAGTCTACCCGGAAGTAAAAAAAAACGGCTGTGACGGAAGTTTTAGAAGAAGTAAAGTCGAAAAGAGCATAAAGAAGCAAAGGCAGAGGGGGTGGGATATCGAAGGAGACCCCGAAGAGCCCGAACGACTACGATGCCCGTGGACCGAAGGAGCCATCGGAAGATAGAGTGTGTCCAGATGGAGACGTCATGTTTGCGTTTGCGGTGATAGGTCTGGACGCCAAAGAAGGTGAAAAAATGGCGGCAATACCGGACCCAAGGAACTACAACGAGGCACACAAGAGCACGCAGGCCGAGAAGTGGACCCTAGCCGAACAAACCGAGATTCGTGCACTCGAAGAGCTGAAGACATGGAAATTGATGAAGAGGGTAGAGGATAAAAAACTAACGATCAAGTGGTCTACAAGATCAAGCTACGAGCGGATGGGACAGTGGAGAGGTACAAGGCTCGACTCGTCGTTCGCGGAGACAGACAGGTCTTCGGCGAGGACTATTTTTCACGTTTCAACTGTAATGGAACTGGATAACGTGAAGATTATCCTAATTATGACGCTGGTGTGAAAGGTTACTGCCAGACACGGGGATGTGCCAAGTGCATTCCCTAAGGCAGGAACCGAAGAAGAATGCGAGATACACCTACAAGTGCCACAAGGAATGGTATTCTCAAATGAAGTCTTACGAAAGTTTAAAGTGAGCTGCACACGTGATTTGGTGCTAAAGCTCGAAAGAAATCTTTATCGATTAAAGCGGCCGGGGCGTTAATGATATGAACACCTGCACAAGACGATGGTTGAGATGGATTTTCGTCAATGCTTGATGGACACGTGCGTATTTGTGCGCGTGAGAGAAAACGGAGTTACACTTGTGGGTGTTTACCTGGATGATTTGCTGGTTACAGCAACAAGTGAGAGCTTAGTCGAAATTTCTTTTCGTGACATACAAATCCTCGAGTTAAAAGACCTTGAGAATGTGGAAAAAAATCTCGGAATGCGTATCGAGGGGGGGGGGGCCTAAGAATGGCTAGCCGTCGAGGAAATGCTCGACAAGCAACGGTTAAAAATTCGAACCCTGTGCGGACACCGATAGCAAGTGTGGACTCTTTACACTTGGTGCATTTCCAATTGATTATTCAGGAAGCAATTCGTTCATCTTTTGACTTTGCGTCAAAGAATTCTCAATCAATGGTGGGCAGTTTACTGTGTGTATCTCGTTGCAAAAGACCGGATATATCGTTTGCAGTACACCGCGCCACACGCCACACGCACGCTCCGACTCTACATGATTATAATATTGCAAAGCGTGTGGCGCGATACCTAATTGGAACTAAAACTTTGAAATTGAAATTGACGCACGATGTTCACGAAAAACCCTTAAGGATCGTTGGCTATAGTGATGCAGACTTTGCTGCAGAAAAAATGGATCGGAAAATCATGAGTGCAAATGTCACTTTCGTAAATGGTATTATTGCCGGATGGGCGTGCCAGAAACAAGGGGCGGTGACACTATCCACAGCTGATGCTGAGTTCGTAGCGGCCGCAAGGGGTGGAAAGAAGGTACTGGGAGTGCGTGGGCTGGTTGAAGAAGTTGGAGTGGAAACGAAGACACTGATAGTCTTAAAAATCGACAACCAAGCTGCGATAAAGCAATTGTAGTGCAAAGCCTGTGCTGTGAGCACTACGCACGCGGACGTGAAGCTGAATTTTTTAATGTATTACGTCAAGAAAGGAAGCATGCGTCCAGAACACATCGGTACAAAGGCCATGGTTGCAGATCTACTAACTAAGTATTTGGATGCACCCCGAGTGGATGGGCTACAAAGCAAATTGGTTTGGAATGATTGGACCTAACGATGAAAACGCTTTCGACATGCATGTGGCAATTGGATATTACTTTTACGTGTGAATTTTCGATGAGCTATGTCCCCCGACAGACTTGGAAGGAGTGTTTAAATTCATTGCGTGTTGAAATGCTTGATTGTGAACCACCATGATGACTTTCAAATATACAAGACTGCCAAGGGACATAGATATACGAAACTCAAGTTAAATTTCTTTTAGTGTAGATTTCTAACTCTTTCATAAATAAATCACTTTTACTTTTTGAGCATATTGACCACAGGTCACCACTGTCTTCTTGCGGGCCACTGTACTCGCACACAGTCGGGCCCTACAAGCACACGTTTCGTATAACTATTGGAGAAAAAAAGCTTAGTGAATATTGACTACATTAATTTTTTTCTCGTAACTTGTGGATCGAACTATTTCGTTTGAATTTACTTACCGTGGAAACAGTGGAATTTTTCGAACACCCACCGGCTCACATTTTTCGCCTGGAAACGTCACGTGGTTATTGGATGAGTGGTCTTTTGCAACAAGTACAACATTTAGAGCAGCAAACCCTTGTTTGAGACGCTCTGAAAGAGAATCCGCATGTTACAGAGCTAAAACTCGCTTACGGTAGCCTAAAAGGCCCTAAAAAATCACGGGCTTTCATTGGTCCATTTAAAGAAGGGGTGGGGGGGGTGTGCTGTTTTTTGGCCGTGACCCGTGACTCGAAGGTGGGGTCGTGACCCACCCCGGGGTCATGACCCCACCGGAGTCTAAACCCTTAATGACAACATACACACACTTCCGTCTACTTGCTGGTGTCTACCCAATATATTCTTTCTCGCGAGGTCCGTTTATAACTTCTAGCTGTCAAAGATGCACATCAGAATTGATATGGCGTAAATAAAAGTAGTGCATACTGAGGGGACCACTACGAGTAACTGCAATTACACGTTAGTCGCGTGCATGAAACTTTATATCAACCAAATGATCCACTCTATTGTAATTGAAGATCAGATAGAGGTTGTACGTAACTATTTCAACACTCTTCATGTCAAGGCTGTTTTTTTGTTGTGAATTTTCTACACCAATGGGTCATAACGTTCATTTGAATCCCACATCGAGTTTCATAACATATGGGCCCGTGACCCGAGGATTGTGACCCCGTTAGGAATTCCTCCAAGTGATAGTGGAATTCCTAACGGGTCACAATCCTCGGGTATAAAGGTTTGCTCATCTTTAGACCACACTTCCCCTGCAATAGAGAAACGGCTGGACACATGTAGAATTACAGCGCTAGAATTTGTCTGGTAACTGTTTTACCTGGAGGTTATCGCATGTTGCTAGCAGTGGTGGGGATGATGCCACAATTTTTATGCGTAACATATTGCAGCAGATAATGAGCTACAGTTTATGAGCACAAAAAGCGAGTTTGGCCAATTATCATTCGCCATAAAAAATCGCAACTGATGATTGACGGGATTTTTGACGCAGCAGTTTATGGCACTTTTGACGGTGCGTCAAAAAATTAGTACATGAAGATCTTTTTTAGACAGGACTTTTTCTGTTGATCTAGGACAACTCTAGTCCTAGATCAACAGAAAAAGTCTTCAGAGTTGGAAAGAGAAGAATGTCCGCTATCCTCTTCATAAAATTCGCCAGCAGGCTACGTAACGATATTAATAATATGAAGAAGCGCTTAAACGTGGACCCCAATCAAAATAAGCAATTAACTTAGGTGCCCGCGTAGCGCTCAGTTTTAATTTTCATATTAATTTTTCCTTGTAGGTTGCTTTATACTTGGAAATAATGTATATGCAGACCAGCAATTAAAAATGTTAGTATACAGACTAACTCATTTTTAAGTAACCTGTTCCATAGTTAATCATCCTCAGTAAACACGACTTTCAATGTTAATCCAACCTAGATACAACGCATCGGAGAGAAGCATCTGTAGTGCCTTGCCAACGTCATTCTGAATTTGATACATACTTAGTTCATTTTACTTGGTTTTTGCTTCTCAACGACCCTCTGCTTTTTTGTCTTCAAACCCGTAGCCTCCACGATTCGTCGCAACAACTGCAAGCTGCCCAATCGTGAAAACCTAAAAAGCGAAGAACAAATCAATTTTTGCTTCGAGAGTAAATAAAGCACAAAAACAATTCATACCGAAAAATTGGCAGCTTTTTTATTCTGTATTCCCTCCGATACAGGGTCGGAAGTGATAGCTCAGAGCAAAAACTGATAAAAAAGGTACTACAATCATAGCTCAATTGGCTATAAGCCACCAACTGCAAATCGAGCTAGGAGGACATACCACCAGAAATGTAAAGCAAAAGTGCCTTTGCTGACGAAATTTGGAACAAAAAATGTGGCAAGCGTAAAAGGACTACCAGAACCAGCGAAGTAAGCTCTTCATCGAGTCAACTCCGGAAACACGTGCTTCTTCTTGACTACTCTCATCGTCGCATTTCTAAAGGGAAAATACGAACAAAAAACGCATTCATTAGCAAGCAAAACAATTAGATCGGGACATGAAATTACTTACCAGCAATTAATGCGGCAAGGCACCACGGTAGAAAACAATTATTGAAACGAAATAATTTTATGTAACCTTACGTTTTTGTCTCGTCTGTGCAAAATTGATTCAAATAGTGGACCTCCTCGTGAATTGTGGTCTCTGATGTCGGAAATAAACGGATTTTAGATCTTGAACCGCTCTAGAAAGAAATGACGTGATTGGCTAAGGTTTTCGATTATTTCATATTCTTGTCGCGTCAATCGGCTTTTCATTGGTGTTTTAACAATCCATGCACCCTCCATTAACTTATCGTGAAAAAGAAAAAGCTAAGACACCAAATTTGCGCTCATAATCTGATGCGACACGTTATATACACATTTACCGGTCGTTCTTCCCAAATGCTTAAATGGGATGAATACAGACCACGAGAATTCAGTATTCACGGTTCTCAGTCAAAACGACGGAGATATGGACAATGGAACGGCTGTGGAGAATAGATCACTAGTGCACTTTTATGCACAACTAAGACACCAAAATTACGACACCATTGAAAGGGTGGCTAAGTCTCCAAATTTGAATTTCATTGAACAAAAGGAATATTTTTCAAAATGGTGGATTCTGCATCGTAATTCTGCGTATCTGAAGTGGATTGGGCTCCGGCACATCTTCACATGGATCCCCTTCAAGAATGTTATAGTAAATCTTTTTAATGTTTCAGTAGAAAGAATTAGTGGCATTATTTGATTAATAAATATTTAAATACTTCATAAAGGGAAAAGTTCACCTCTATTTGAGTCACGTCGGTTAGAGGCTCCTAACCGAAGGGCCAACCAAGTTAAAGAAGACACACTGACCTTTCATAAAAATGTGATATGGGTGAGCAAAAACAGTGTCATCCATGTCTGTGAGTTTTGGGTAAAAGTTCCTGTATAGTTTTATAACCGAGGATCTGTTGACTCAGCCGACCTCTTCGAGGTCAGTTGAGCCAACCGAGAGGTGGACGACTATCTGACCAATCAGATGCCTCCATTTTCCAACGAGCTGTTCCAGAACAAGAGTCAACTTTGCCCTAAAAAAGTTAGATATTATTATTTAATAAAATCTAATTTTACAATTAAAATAACTATGATAAATTCCCGCGACACGTGAATACGGTATTCAAAGTTAGAATGTGACCAGGCAATAGCATTAGTCGAGGAACTATGTAGCCGTGTGCATGCATTCAAGGACTCCCTGGTAGTGGCAAGTCATTCATCGGGGCAATATTATTCTGGAGGCTTAATTCCCACCTATACTGGTCGTATGCTACACGAATAATGCTCTTGATCAGTTCTTACGTCATCTCCTTGGGATTGTGAGATCCCGGGTCTCGTCCGTAGCTGAGGACGATGCAAAGAGCCTCGTCTAGAAAAGTGCAATTTAAATATGCTGCTGAACATATCCCAACGCTAAGAACTCCGAAGAATCTACGAATTCTCGATGAAAATGCAGATGATATTACTTCCGTGTTACGCGAGTTAGACGCAGAGGCCCGTCGTCCGACATGGAAAGCGATGAACTTGGTTTCTTGAAACTCATTATCCAGATATTTACGATTACTTTGTTGAACGCAATTCGTATTTGTTCGATAGAGACTGGGAGGTTGCCGGCTACAGTGATAACTAGTCAAAGGCCAATATATTGATCCATTTTATCTACCGTGTCTTCGTTAAACAAATAGGAGACAGACTTCCAATACATGAGAATGGGGACTTCCCGAGCGTCGAAATGCTCTAGCTGAATGAGGTGGTTCAATCCGTGGTGAACGTGTTGATAAGCCCAAGAGACCTAGATGATAACCACAGGTGGCGAAAAACAAGCAGAAAATTGCGGCGGTCGCTCCTCCAGTCGTAAAAAGGGAGGAAGCAGGAGAGGTTCTTAAGGCACAATTGATGACATGCCTGTCTCCAGCTTGTCGCAGCTCGTACTCATCGGTGATCACCAGCATCTTCGCCCGCATATTGCCGACTATAACCTCAGCGTGGAAAGTGGCTGTGGCCAACGTTTTGCTCTGAATTTATCATTGTTTGAGTGCTTGGTCGCTTTAACGTCACGTATTCCGTTTGCTCGAAGCTTTGTGGGGTTGTGGGTATACTGCTAGCCTTCGGATTAGCACCAAAGCTTGGATGGAGAGAAACATACTTCACTCTATGCGGTAGTGGGCTCTACGCAGGCGTGCTACACATTGGTGTTTTAGAATCTCCGCGGTGGTAAGCCTGTAGGGGTCGGATGGGTGAAGCTTCGCAAGTGGTGGAGATGATCGAGCAAACACAAAGAGTCAGACCAGAAGACGACAACTTTAAGGTCCTAGAGACCCCCCCATCAGCAACCGCAGTTGACGCTGTGCCTTTGGTCACGAGAATCAAGCCATTTGGTAAGTTTACGCATGCACTGATGCTGTGGATCTTGTGGGGTACCATGGCAGTTGATCATTATCTAGGAAGTGCAGCAAAGAGCTGAACAGGTTCTTGTAGATCAATACTGGTTTCCATGCTGCGAAAGGAATAATAATTAAATTGTGCCGTGCCTATGATTCGAGCAAATCCGAGGAACTTTCGAGACTTCGCGTTAAAACTGAAAGCGTTGAGTGAAATGATACGTCCGATGTCGACTCGGGCATATACATTAGAAAACTGTAACTAGACAAAATTGTTGCGACTTTCCCATAAGTGAAAAGGATAAGGTTTTTGAACACAATGGAGCCAAGCGGTGGAGTCAAAAGGCCTCAATCATCAACTTCCAGTGCTTGTGAATTAACAATCGTGAGCCAACGCTTGGATGCTCTAAATACTCGATTTACCAGATTTTACTGTCGTCCGATACTACTAACTGGCATTTGTTAGGCGCTTCATTCCACTAAGCTCGTGCTCTTCACGTTCACGCGACATCTCGTGGCCACTAACATAGGCTTGGGATCCAATGCATTAAAAACACTAAATACCAGTATTTTCCTAGGCTCAGCACTTGGTTGGTCACTCTTTAGTTCTTTTTCGGATGCTCGAGGTCGGCGGTTAGCTCTGCTGCTTGCCATAACCCTTTCATTCATTGGTCTCGCATTGTCGGCAATGGCACAGAATGACTATTAGTTAATCGCCGCAGGATTTGTGGAGGGTATTGTACTGGGTGGAGAGCTACCCGCAATTACTGTTTTGGTGCAAGAATTGACACCGTTGACGGGGAAACACCGCACGCGACCACAGATTTCCCAGTTTATTCGGACTCTGTACTACCCGAGCCTTCGTGATGCCCACGAGACTCTCGAATATCTCCTGTCCTTGGTCTGGATAAAAGCGTCTAGTTTGTGAGCCACAACCATCCGGAAGATGGCACGTCGGGAGTCTTAGGAGCTTTAGCTCGCTTCCACTCAAATGCATACGAAGTCGCGTACATTGTTGCGACTCTCAGATATATTTTACAACAAGGGTATCACACGAAGTATATCGCTCTTCTCACTCCATATGTTGGTCAGCTAATGAAGTTGCGCTCAGCTCTTCGAGGACATTTTGTGCTCGAGCTGAACGAGCTGATCTGAATGAAATTCACCACACATTTGACGAGGGCGAGGAGGAAAAGAATATAAGTTCGACGTTGAGATCTGTTGCTACGCATGGAGCAATTAAAGAGAACTGGATGGAGTGGTCCGGGCTGCAACGATTGATAATTTCCAAGGGGAAGAAGAAGCAATCATTTTAGCAAGTCTGGTACGCAGTAGCACGAACAATAAGGGCGGTGGAACGATTGGAATTCTCGAGACACAAAAAAATCAACGTGCTTCTCTCTCGAGCAAGGCATGGACTGATTACACACGTGTATCTGTCCAAGAAGCATTTCCACGAAGAGATGAACTTGGAACCGACGTGTGAACGGCAAGTAGGGAACGTATATGCAGTTGCAACATGTTTATGAAGATAATTTATTATGTCCCGAATGTTTTGTTCAGTTAAGTGTTTTTCGATTCTCTATGATTGCTGCACTACGTGCTTACGTGCATATCTTTCAACAAGATGGCATCGGCGATGTAGGTAAAGGTATGGTGGGTGTACCTACGGCACATCGCTGCCGTTACGACATGTGGAAAGATGTTGTTGGCAGCATGGTGGAGGAACGAATAACGATGTTCCAAAATTGTCGTGTGCTCTGAAACGATCAAAATCTTTGAACGATTCGCTGCCACGTACCTCTTGACTGCCGCCTTGTACGATGAGAAAACGTTTTCGATAACGTTCAGCATAGGCGAATAGGGTACTAGACGCAGACACTTTGCGCCAGCGATCTTGGCTTATTCTCAAACACTTCCTCGATGCGGCTGTGGCACGATGCGCTGTCCACAACAACCACCACATTGTTTAGCGTGGCTTGAACATGCAGTATCGCTCGCACGTAATCGTTGACAGCCGCGTTATCAAATGAACCGAACACCTTAAAGCGAAATTGTCGCTATAACGTGGATGTTGTGCCCCTTGCTTGAAATGTTGAAGTCCACACCACTTTTTCCCGCCTTGCTCCAGCCGTATCTTTTTCTACCCAGATGTTGAAGTCTGCCTCATCAATGTACAATATTTTCTTTTCTGCAGCAACGTAATGGGAAGCTTTATTAAAAAAATGTCGTTTGATCATGTTTTCAAGTGTGTTTCGATAATCGCTGTCTCGGTGGTTTTCTTGAGGGTGAAGCAGTGACCATGGAGGTTTGCGCGCACAGTCTGTACTCCAACGCGAACTCTTCAAAAAGACGGTCTTGCATTTCACATAATGATAAATGGCAGTTCTCCAACAGGCACTCCTCCAGGTACTCCAAATGGTGCTCTTTTAACTTGCGATTATAGCTTCCGCCTCGCCTGTCGGGGGATACAGTGAAGTCACCAGTCTTTTTAGCTCGTTGTACCCAGCGCCGCGCAGTTTCCAACTCCACCTCGTTATGGAATGCAACGAGCCGCCAGTCTCTGTCTTGTTTCGTTGCCCCCAAGACTCAATCCCGCTGTATGATTTTCCCATCGTGCAAAATTGCGAATATGCGATAGTGTTCGTATGAAAAAAAGGATCAGATCGTTTTGAAACAGCGTGTTCTAGAAGTATACGCATGTGTATACACTTTGTATACATGTCCCGTCTTTGGGCGGGTGTTTTGAATTAAGCGTTTGGAAGAACGACCGGTAAAAGGTGTAGTTGCAATTCAATGCAGCACTCGTAAGGGAAAAGTTCAGCTCTGTTTGAGTCACCTCGGTTAGAGGCTCCCAACCGAAGGGCCAACCAATTTAATGAAGACACACCGACCTTTCATAAAAAATGTGATCTGGGTGAGCAAAAACAGTGTCATCCATGTCTGTGTGTTTTGGGTAAAAATTCCTGTATAATTTTATAACCGAGGATCTGTTGACTCAGCCGACCTCTTCGAGGTCAGTTGACCCGCCATCCCAGGAAACTCATGCGACTGCAACTTCGAATTTGTGTGTTTCTATTTCTAAAGTTCACACTGCAAAAAATAGAAATTTCATATTCAAAACCGAAACTACTGTGTACCAGTTTTGTACCACTTTGGTTGGCGTAAAGTACCAAAATACTTTAAGCGTTATTTTGTGCGAAACCCGAAATTTCTAACAGCTTCTTTACCGCCTGTAAGATATTTTCCTAGCCGTCGACTGGCCAAGGTTGAAATTCCCATTTATCTCTACAAACATTCCAGGCAGACCTGGAGTTGTATACCTTGGATCAGCAGTTTTGCATTTCTTTTCTTGCTACCGCTAGAATTTGCGCCATTGTCTGATTCCACACTTGTTGTAAGCTACCTAAGTTAGGTTCAGTCGTACCTTGACTAGGATCAGGTGCACCACTTAGTGTACCCATAACTAGCAATAGCTAATGTCCTAATTAAGCACTTAATTAGAGAAAAAGTCAACCCACAACAGGCGGGGCCAGAATGGCTCCCTGGGTGTGTCGATGGGAGATGAATTTAAAACTAAACGTCGAGCCCTGCTCAGTTACCTTGGGAGTTAGTGCCCCACACTACTCCCTGGTTACACCCATACCGCACGCTTTATATATATTAGGTTAGGCTCTAAATTTACTAATTATCTTGCCTTATCGCATGTTCTGATCCACAGCGGGTAGTCGCATTTATACCGTTCCAAACACTCCCCCTCGACACCCGCGTCGGATCTCCCTTGCTTTCCAATTCATGAGTCTTGGCGCCTCGCGCTGCCTCCCATTCCTTTCTATGAGCCTATCCATGAGTCCAGCGCCCTGCGCTAATTCACCATTGTTTCTTTTGACCCTGCTCTAGGGCCTAGCGCCCTGCGCATACCCGTCATTCTGTCTCCCGCCCCGCCCAGCGGATCTAATGTAATATTCCAATTTGACTGCTTCCGTGAGCTGCAACGTAAACCATTGCTTCAATCCATAGTGCAAAGTACTCATCCTTTCCAATTGGGCCCTGTTCCTCCTCTGTTTCCATAGCTTCTTCCATTGATAGATTTTGTCCTTCTCGAGCATACGCCGCTGCTCTTCGTAATACTACACCAAGGATGGTCCAGACCTTTATTAAACTTGACGTGCGCCAGCGTCTTTGTCATTACCATCCACAAACTGTTCGTAAGTGTTCACATACTCGGGTGAAAGTCTCTTGTCCTGTACCAAGAAACGCACGTAATGAAACTTGTTTTCACTGTGTTTCACATGGTGGTGCTTGCCCGACTTTTCACTTAGATAGAATGCCGCCATGTTGTCACTCAACAGTCTTAATTTCCATTAGTTCTTCACATAATTTCTTCAGCCATTGCATATCCTTTGTACCCTCATGCATACTGTAATGGGGTACCATTACATAAGTGATATTTAAGTTGAAAAATCACAGTTCAATTTCAGACTTGCTGTCTGAAATGCGAATATTGGATTATAATCCACCCTGAGAAACAGATTCTGATACAATTATAGAATTTAAGAAGAGATCTAATAATAAGAGTATTATTAGATCAGTTTTACATTACATGTTTATATGATTAGTCTAGATCTAATTATAGTAAACCACTCATAAATATATTCACTCTTAAACTTACCGTCTTGTAGACATGTGTCGTAGTTATATATTCATATATATAACTAGGACTATTTAATTAAGGGACCCACTAGGTGCCCCCCCCCCTTGATACGTGCACACCCCCGGACCCAAAATTATAAAAAAGATACTTCCTCTGGGCGGAAATAAACGCAACAAGGCAATATGACAGTTTGATAGGTTGAGAAATAAAAAAAAGTACGTAATCACGATTGACAGGTATTCACATCTGAGAGGGATTTAAGTTGAATGGTGACGCAAAACGCCGTGCTCGTGCGGTCGGAGGACTTGCAGGGCAAGAATGCTCGTGTTTGTGGCTATGACTTTAATGAAGGCGTAAATTATGAAAAGTTGATGCAAATGTATAGGACCATGGGGTATCAAGGGACAAATTTAGGCGAAGCGATTGAAGAAATTAAGCGGATGCGCAAGTGGCGATTAAGTGACGAGCCCATTTCTGCTGACGAACATGACGACGAGCGCAAAGATCCAGTCTTTCGTGCAACGATAAAGACGAAAATGGTTTTAGGGTACACTTCGAATTTGATTTCGAGCGGCTTGCGGGAATCCTTGCGGTTCTTGGTGCAGCACAAGCTCGTGGATGTGATTGTGTCATAGGCTGGAGGCACTGAAGAGGATTTGATCAAGTGTCTCGCGCCAACGACTTTAGTCTCAAGGGCGAGAGCTTGCGTCGTCGTGGGATCAATCGGATTGGGAATTTATTAGTGCCAAATGACAATTATTGCAAGTTTGAGGATTGGATTGATCCCATTTTGGAGACAATGCTAGAGGAACAAAAGACACAAGGTGTGATCTGGTCGCCGTGGACGATGATTCATCGCTTTGAAAAGGAGATTGACAATCAAGATTCCGTCTATTACTGGGTATATAAGAACAACATTCCAGTCTTTTATCTTAACGGATGGTTCGATTGGTGGCATGATTTACTTTCATTCGTATCGGAATGAAGGGCTGGTGGTCGATATTGCTAGTGATATCCGTCGCATGAATGATCAAGCTATCCGTGCACCAGGAAAGACGGGGGTCATTATTCTAGGGGGAGGAATGGTCAAGCACCACATCTTGAATGCCAATTTGATGCGCAATGGCGCCGACTTTGGCGTGTTTATCAACACGGGCCAAGAATTCGATGGCAGTGATGCATCATCATCAAACAGAAAACGGAACCACCGCCACTCTCCGACCGCCACAATGCTGTGCTGCACAAGCTGCTTCGCCAAGCTGCTTCGCCAAGCTGAAGAGGTACGCGTGTAGCTTTCGTCTTGAACAAACTGCACGGGTTGCTTGATTCTAACATGTACTGACTGGTCTATTGTATCTCACAGGCTGTCCACCGAAATGACTACAATTGGATCAAACCCTCTCGTACGAGCCATGCGTTAGCATCGTATCGGGATTATACGTATTTCCCAAGGCTCTCGACCCTGAATGACCACTAGTCTCCGAGGGACTAGGTGGTATACAGGTATACTTCTGGACCACCACAGGCGGTGGGTCCTGCCCATGATTCGTGTTGAACATTGCATGATTCAATGCACCAAAGTCAAACATTGACACGCTTGGACGGTTTGCTTCCTTCAACTTATCTAGAGCTATTGCAATAGCGTCGGGAGGGCATGGAAGGGAACGCGGCAATATGCCTTGATAGCGTAAACGTTTTTTCCCCATGTGAGGTAGCTTGTAGTGATTCCCACCCTTATCACGCAATATACAAATCATACATTTCTGTAAGGTAAGAAATATATTGTCTTGAGTCATCACGCTCAACTCGTCATATGCAGCCTCAACAGCAGCAATCAGTTCCTCGATGCCTCTGATTACAAATTTGTACTGGAGAGACTGGAGCGCAGCAAACAGCCCCAAATCCAAAACATTGAGGTCGGGCGAATTTGGTGGCTGACAGTATATACGTATATTCCATCCATCTTCTGTCCCAGCACCGACAATATCTTCATCAAACGGAGAGACATGTGGCTTCGCGTTGTCCTGTTGAATGTATATAACTCTCGATTTGTCCCGTCGAGGCTATTTCTCCTTGATTGAAGGGATCAAAAACTCGAGAAGATATTTTTTTATAGATTTTGCGATCAATAACCTCAACGTTGCGCGTAACAATAGCTCCTCTTGGTCTATTTGCGCTAGATCTTTCAGCAATACGCTCTTCGGTGAAGGATCAAAATCCGAGCTTTCCTAACCCCGTTGCATTTCGGTGAGAATCATGTCTACATGTTAGTTTTAATAAATTATCAGAGGTAGTTAAGACGTCGAGGGTATTAAATATTAAAGGTCATACCTTGGTCGTGCAACAGCAGCTAAGAACATGGTATTAGGAATGAAGCGCTTGCTTCTCCGGTGTCGGGTTGGGACTTCTTCGTGTGGTAGCAAGATGTAAGACCGCTTATCCTTGTTTTCATTGAACCACTTCTCATCGACATGTATCATGTTGTCCATACTCTCAAATTCCATCGTACAATCATTGACAAACCAAGGGCAAATTCAAGACGCTCACACTGGTTTCTCGAAGATAGGAGAGGTTTTATACGTCCAGAAGCTCGGATAAGTTCTTCTTCTTTTATTAAGGCTCTCAGAAGGTACCGTGAAATACCAGCTAAATCTGCGATTTGCCGTTGCACCTGACGATACTCCACCGGAACTGCAGCTACACGTTCCTGCAAATCTTCTCGATTTACTTTCCTCCGACCAACACGTTGTTTCTTGCTGCTACGCCAACCTTCATCCTCGGTCCCTTTCGAAGCTGCCTGCTTGTATTTTGTCCATATTCTGGCAATTGTCGACCTGTGACGACCATGTTTATCCGCGAGTGCAGCCAACTCTCCTCTTGATAAATCACCGTTTGTACTGCGCTTTAGGAGCTCGGCAATAATTTTTCTGCGTTCCGTATCGTCAAAGTTTCGCATGGGAGTGGTTTTGCTTCTCCTGGTGACCTCTTCTTCGCTGGGCGGAATTTGAGTTTTCAAAATTTCCGACCTGTAAACGTTGGGACGTGATAGTAGAACCATTTCTTTTCAAAAAAATTCAATAAGGGCATAGAAATATAGAGGAAATCAAAGCGAATCGATTGGTGCAGTCAGACGAACTAAAACACAATATTTAAAAAGATATTTAAGTTTGAAGGTCTTTGTTGGCGTTATTTCCGCCCAGAGGAAGTACATAACTTACTTTCAAGTTGGTATCCCGCCCCTTCTAATAGGATGGGACGCGAGTACGACGCACGACGTGATTGTTGAATGCTAGCTGATGCGACCTTTGAGGCCAATATCGAATCCTACAAGGATTCTGCCAACGACCCGTGCGTCGACTTTATGAATACGCGTGCGGCGGGTGGATTAAATCGCACAATATTCCACCACATCGTTCCAGTATCGACTCTTCGTTTTCCGTGGTCGCTTTGATTTTTTCTTCGTCTTCCTCAATCTTCTTCTCATCACTACTCTGGTCGTCGTTTTCTTCAATGTGGAACTGTACAAGCATGTGATACATATGAGCTTGTTATACAAATAGCGCTTCCCCTTCTTCATGCCATGCATTTGTAAATGAATTAACGCATGATCTTCATCATACTTCACACGAGGGTTTTAAGAATGCGCAAAACCGTTTCTTCTTCAATCTCATCAATCGAACGGGGACTACTTTGAACGTGAACCACTTTCGCCGGCGTCATCGTCGCTAAGCACCATTTCTGGTAGCGTGTTCCCGATCGATGTGCTGCTCACGGTCTCTACTTCTACGATATACTGCAAGAAATATTTCAGTTGCGCCCGATGAGAGACAAACAAGTGCAAAAAGTCGCCCGGGTCGGATCCTCAACGACGGATTCTCTGGTACAAAATTTGCCCGTGCAAAGCAAAGAAGCTTCAATAGCTCTGTTGCAGGTTCAGGCATGTGAGTAACTAAAGTGCCTGTCAGACTACGACTTCTGGACAAAGCAAAATTTAAGTAAAAGTTGGCTGATGCGGGGGTATAATTCACGACTGTTGGTTCAGGAAGCGGATGCGGGGGAACAAGCGCTTAAATTGTCGGCAATATATGTCAGAGGTGGATCTATCAGATTCTCGGATCCACAGAACCGTACCAAGTTCGCCAGAAGGCAACTTTGTTAGAGATTCCATAAAGCCATTAATTCTTGAATCTGCCTGGTCTGTTGAAGCGATATTGTGGTTGGAGAATCCTCGAAATGATGAGATACTGTCAGCCCTGAGACTGCTGTAACTATCCGACAAATTGACGTGTTTCACGAAATTTGCACAGCCTTTTGAAAGAAACCATGAGCTTAAAGGTGTAGTCGATAAGATTTGCGACTTCGAGGACGCAGAGGGAGCTGGAAGTACCACGCCAAATGACACATCCCAAGCATTTTGAGGTCGCACTGGCAAACTCTCGGTAGGCTGCACGGATTGCGTGAGGCTGGTGGTACGGTCGTTACCCTTTCCATGTCTCTGCTCACCGTTTTCTGAACATATGCATGACTGTCAATGCCAACTGCTGATCCCTTCGTTGTGACTTCAGAAGATATTGCCTTAGATTGAGAGTTTTAATCTCTATTCGTTTCAGGAAAGTCTTCAGCTGTACCTGCCTTTTCCGTACCTGCCAAATTTAATTGTTTTTCGAAGGCTGGAAATTATCTGACGAAGTAGATATCAGCTGAATCGAGGAGGCTATGCATTCAGGAGCATGCTTTGGAGTGAATAATTCCTGAATATTGTCGGTAGCAGGATGGTACAATTTTCGTCCGTCATATCTCCTAGTTTGTGATAAACGTGATGCAGCTTTCAGCGAAGATGTAAGCCTTTCCTTCGCAACTACATCAGATTTTCGCCGATACATGATGGCCTTTGGCTTCGATTGATAAAACTTGATGTTGTGGTGATTTTGACGATTGGTCCATAAGACTTTCCACCCCATCAGCAGCTTGATTGATGGCCAGCGCCTTTTCTTTTTTTTGAGAGTGGATGGCAACATCGGGTCAGTAACAAAATCTTCGGGCCTTCGATCAAAAGAACGTTGCTGCTTGTGACCATTAACCTTGGACTCTGCTAACGCTAATGATTTGAACCGTGTAGTCGCTTGCTGTGCTACAGAACTTCCGCCGGAAGTTATAACAGACGATGTCTTGCAAGCATCAAATGAAGTGCTCGAGGCCTTGCTTAGCGCTGATATCAGGTTCGGTTTTCTAATTACTCGTACCAATTATGTTTAACATTTATTGCTTATATGCGCACAGACGAGAGAAGAAACAAGGCTTGGCATTTCAGCAACTGCTACTTCACATGCTTCAAGGCAAGACTGTGTCTGACAAGACGCTTGAGGAAAGGACTGTGTTTGTTTCATATAAATGCGGTGAGGAAGCATCTGAGCACGCTAACCATTATAAAAAATATTTTAATCTTTTTGATCATCCTGGCTTTATGCCACTTCCCGCTAAGAATTATGGGGTGACTGGGGCAGCCATAATGGACCAATCCGCAAGTTTGGCCGATTTTATGTGCACCACAAAAAACCTTTGTGCACATTTTCAATCCGAACAGCGCTGTGGCTATTGACAGCGCCAGAAAAGTACATATTGTCTCGTCTCACATAGACGAGACAATACCACAGGAAAGCACATAACCATAACTTTTGCCTGAGGTTTACATGCCGTGTGCGAAGCACGCGGATGTAAACCCAGGACCCAACATTGCCCATTATGCAAGCGGAGGCTTTGTTTGCAAGCCGTAGCGTTCTAAGGGTTTTTGGTTTAGGGCTAGGTGACTGATAATGCACTTTCCTGACGCTGTCAATAGCCTCTGCCATCCGAACAGAGGAAGTATAATATACCAACTCGATTTGCCATCTTTACGTTCGTCCTCTTCCGCATTGTTATCGTTCAGCTTTCGAAACCAGCCATGAGATGAGCACTTTATTCATCCCACCGCAATAAACCCTTCAACGTTCTTAACACCTAAGGTCAAATGCATTCAAGTTATTTCAGAGTAACCTAAACTTAGGTAGTTTATTAATCACTAGTATCTCTTGCACAGTTGCAGCATAGCGAGTTGCACTTTGGGTACAAATAGTCAATATGGGATATAATCTCGATGGTAATGCCTGAAGAAAAGCGTTTATTTCGATGCTAGAGGTGCTCCAAGTATATAAGAAAAATCGAAAGATTTTAAACGTCTGCTGAAACTACACGCAGAACAGAAGAGGGCTCAAATAATCTGCAGAACATAAAGAAACTGAACGATTTGTTTCAAGACCGGGAAAATGTTTACAAAAACAAGTACCTAAACATGTTGCCGACACCAAGTCCAAATATCATCTCAGATACTCCTGCGGACCTCCATAAGTTCCTACCCGACTTGCTTAGTAAAATCGACTATCGAAGAGCTGCTCGACGTAACGCTCAAGGTGTTGCGAGAAAACCGTTATCCGGATGCTGAGTTAGTAAAGATGATCAATGCCGGATAAATGGATAGGAGTCTAACAACTAGGATGTGGGCCAATAAAATGGAGTCGAGATTGCTGCGACTGTGGAAATCCAACGGCAAGGCTCTTCGTGATCTTTTTATAGAGTTGAAGCTGAATGAGGTCAAGACCGAGATGGAGCTCTACACGATGCTAGTAGTGCTCCAAGAAGAAATGAAAGACACGGAAGGTTTTGAGGGTCTGCTGACACTACGCTCAATAACAGAAGAGGGTCCGAAAGATCTACATAATACATTTGAGATGGCTGAATTGTATCAAAAATGGATGCATGTTTCCAATAGTCAATGGTCGTGGGAAGAGATCGTAAAACCCCAATGAAGGAGTCGGTCTACCGCATGTAAAAGACCAACTTATTTCCTTCTTGTCATGCCATATCGAAACACGTGCCCAAAACAGAGCACCAAGACGTATTCAAAGATAAAAGCTCGAATTGGTTCAAAGATCTCAGATCTAGGCGCTGTCCTTCGCTTTGATTTTAATTGTGTATCCGACACGGGAGCAGCATTATGTCGGTCAGTCATCATTTGAACAAGCAACGCTTTGGCTCATCGTCGTTAGCTGAGCCTATTGAAATATCCAGTTAGCCAGTCTCAGGTCTGATGCCCTACAGACCCGAGAATGGCTATCTACAACTATTACGATTCTCGACCCGTTGACGACCGTGTGTCTTCAAAATGGCTGATACACTTAACGGTCTTCACTCTGTCGCTTCACTGATTTAGACCGCCTTAACATCCGAGTGCGCGGATACAACCCAGTCTGGTACTTTAGCGAACGAAAAAAAGTCATGGTTTGGGAAGCAGCTCCAGTACTTGCTGGCGTCATGGAAGACGGGTGCGCCAACGAGGTGTCTACACAAAGTATCATTGTTTTGTTTTCCGTGACAACGCATTCATGTTGGCAGCCAAGATTGACACAATTTGCTTTGGTATCCGTACGCTTGGGAGGTGCGAACGTCTGATTCTCTTTGGTCACAGAGACAGCAGTTACCGCGCTGGGATTATTCTGGTTATAGTCGTCAATTGACTTAGGTGAGGTACCCACTTTCGTAGCAATATGGTTGATAAAGTGTGGGCCCAACGTCCTCAGCGCCAGTCAGTGTCATCAACGTGGAAAAAGTATTATCAAGTGGCTGTCTTGCTATTACTCTAAGGGTCCGTCTGGTTGGCCACAAATCCGCTGGATTTCACTGGATTTGCAAAAAATACACTGTTTCGGAGCAAACACTGTTTCAGCCGAGTTGGTTGTGCTGTCTAATTCGCCAACCATCTGTTTTTCAAACGCTGTCTTGACCTCCATCCGCTGTTCCGAAATACGAGGTCGGAGTCGTATTTCGAAACAATGGATGTATTTTTACGGTACGCTGTAGTCGAGAGACTGGTGTATTTTAAAGTTAAGAGTTAAAAACATATACTAAATCCATCTTATTCGTGACAGAGTACTAAAATATAATTAGTGCTTCTCTAAGGTACCTTCTATCGGCGGCATGTTCGTCGGCTTCGACACGAGTACCGCGCCGACCACGGTGTCATCGTCGTCTTGATTTTTTGAGGCCCATTCGTTTATGATTGGTTTTGAAATGGTGCATTTTTTTGCGCCGACAGCTGCGTTTGATCGTCTTAGGATTGTGATTTACCGGTATGTACCGGTACATGACCTTTAAAATATTAATACAGTAGAACCGCGCAAGACGCAATGTTATATCTGATAGAATGCACTAAAAAGTATAGGAAAGACACCAGAGGTAGGTAGATAACAAATATTTATAATGAATTAAACATGCAATGGGCCGCTCAATGGCTTGGCTCATCATTACTGACTTTAGCTGTACCCATCTTGTATTGTCGTAAACGTGAAACTGCCAAATAAAAAATGGATAGGTTACCAGACAGCCACGATGATTTTAAACAGTGTTTGATCGTGAACGCTGTTTTGATCAAATCCAGTGGATTGGTAGAAAACAGCGTATGCAAACAGAAAAATCCAGGATTTTACCAGACGGACCCTAAAGTGTATCTTATGGACGATGTGTACATGACACCAAATTGCTTCAATTATAAGCGAAAGTATATCTTATGGACGATGGGTACATGACACCAAATTTCTTTATAAGATATTTTTGTTTATTTTTGAAAATCGGGTCTGAATTTTGGGACCCATTATACTAACGTAGATGGTGGAAATTGCCATGATTACTTGATCACTGTCATAATTGTTACCACTATGATACATCTACAAGGCATACAGTGTCAAAAATCAGCTACATTTCAACCGGAAAGGTAGAGAAGACTCACATTATAATTATGTGAAGCACCACCAATGGCAAACCATCGAGCCACAGCATATGCTACGTCTGTAGGAGTCATTGGGGAATGGATACATTTTATCGTTCTTGTGCCAAGTCCCTCGTCTTCAGAAAGCTAAAATGTATTGATCTAGCGACAATCAATGGTCCAATTTTCGACAATCCCTCTAGTGTGTACCACATGAGAATCTCATATGCCTTCAAATATAGGAGCGTCGCCTTTAAGATATCGACTATAAGATATACTTTAGAGTAAATACTGAAGTACAGTCACACCTCCTTAAGTAGTGCACTCACAAACCAAGAAAATTCGAGTGGTCCAGATATGGAAACGTCATCTAGGGGGTTTTAGTGTGTGAGATACGGTACTGCTTTTGTGAAGTTACGAGTCTGTCATATACAATGATTGAGTATATGCCAAAGGTTCTTTCGCTAAGAGCATACATGTTTTCTTGTGCATTTTCAGAACTAGAGACACAGAAACAACTCATCCTGATATTTGGTGTCAGAATGTTGTCAAAGCTCATTGCGCGAGGGGTAGATGGAGATATACCGACGCCGTCGGGCGAGGGTCAGATCCGACAGGTACATTCTATCCGTGGACAAGAAAATATGTCAACCTGTCAAAGTTCCTTCTTTCTGTATACAAAATGCCTTATATGCATTCGCAATATGATGGGTCTAACAGAGCAACTCATAGAGGCGATAAGGCTGACCAACAGCGCTAGGGCCGGATCCCAAGCAGACGACGGCATTGGAAACATATACGAGACGGTATCTTCCGCGAGTGCTGGAGCTAATAGAGGGGAAATTGCTAAAGAAGGCTTCATACGTTACACCAAGGGGAGCGTTTACCATTGACACCAACCTGGAGCACTGTGACTTTCATGGGATACTGCCGAAACATATGATTCCGTTCTGGGGAACGTATCGTTGGGTGAAAAATCCGTGGATTCCGGAAGTTAGGGCCCCCGTATTGGTGGCGAGAAAATACGATCGGATCCCGATGTTGACAATACGAGATTCAAGGATACAACGACTAACTTCCTCTACTTTTACATGGCAGGTGTTAAGCATTGGGGCAGATTCTCACACTAGGGTCAAGATTAGCCGTTGGATGAGTGCGATAGTGCTCGCATCCCCACGAGTGGAAATTGGCCAGTTTATCGGAGACCCCGCAAATTACAATGTGCAGAGGTCCTAATCTTTTACGAGATTTTGATTGGCAGGTAGTGGAGTCGGGGTGCCTAAAGGGGGTGTGTTCGGATGGATCCAAATGGGCGGTGGCTAAGCAACAATTGAATGGTATCTATTGGAGTATTGACGCCCATAATTGTTTGGGAGAAGACCTGGAGTCGGGTGGTACTGATCGAACAGTGGTTTTTTACGCTCATCCGAAGTTACATCGCATTGGATGGGAAATAGACGATTCCACTCCGACCTACAAGATACCAGGATATTTGCGGAAACAGTTTCGCAAGCTCTATCACCGTGGAGTAGCGACTGGGTTAGAGTCACTTATGTCAAAATGGAAACGGAACTGTGAAGACAATGTCTGGTGGCAGGGAGTTCAAGACATTGAACCGAACCAGGTATGGACTCATGACAATTTGCTTACTGACTACCAGGTATGGGTTATGTTTCGTATGATTTCAATACACTTATTCCGCGACATAAGTATGAAGGGAGGTGTTTGCTGGACTCAAGTTGCCCAGGGCAGAAATCCGACATATTCCGTATTATGTGGGATTGTCGGAGAGCACGAGCGGTTTGGCGTAGGCTTTTGCAACATTGGCTAGGAGTGGAAGTGACGGCTCAAGGGGTGAACCACTATCAAGATGAAATCGTTTACAAGACACCACCGCCATTAGGTGTACCGATTACTCAGGCGATGATGCATCGACATGGACGATTCGATGATACCTTTCTGGCGTCATTTGACAGAATTTGGAAGGGTCTCTGAGGAATTTTTATGACCTGGCTTTGGCAATTAAGAAATCAAGTAGTGTTTCAAGGCATCGTTAAAGAAGAGCATGAACATCTACAATTTATTTGGGAGCAAGGGCGGGCGCAGATAGCTACGGTGGCCGAGTCAACAGGAACACAAGAGAAGATGGGATCCGACTTCAGTTAAGTTTAGAGTGCTTATTTCACCACCAGCCAGCACCAGATCCACCTCCAACTATGTCTCTACCTCCGTATACGAGTCCATTACAAGATGTCTGACCAAGTGGTACTGAGAGTGAGCAAGCCAGGGATTCCATGCGTTCCGAGCTGAAATTACATACTAGGTTTCATATGTACATAGTAACTAATAGTTAAGACTAATTGGACTACATTTTACTTACTTATATCGCCGGTTATACGGTACATAGGAAGACACTACCAATACTTCAATCTGGTAAGCCGCTTAATTAGGACATTATCAATCAGTGTAGTACAGTCGTCCCTCCGTATATGACCCGCATATTCTGTATTAACAGTAAATTCGATTATATTGCCCCTGGAAAGTGTGTAGGGGCCGACTGTATACACGTACATCTAAGGATAAAGAGTTACCGGTAAGCATGACATTGACTATTCACATGATTACTGAAACCGAGAACGTACATATAAACTTAGGCACGATCAAGCACCTGTGATCGCTCTATGCGGCACGTGCCTCGAAGGTTTTAAGTAAGAGGGGGACGTGAGCTTGGGTTGATGGTGTAGTATACGGCATCGCCTGATTGACACGAAATGATAACACAAGAGGTACGCTGTCGTGGCGACGATGAATTAATATTAATTTTAGTTTTAATTGATGATTTAATAGGACAAGTCATCGCATAAGCTCTCTCCTAGATTCAATGCCTAGTTTTGTGACCCATTCCTAATTGAGGAAAATTACAGCTGGAGGTTTCTTAAACCAAAACCGTTATTATCAATTCTGATCCGGTCCGAGGAATCCCAGATTGATAATGGAATCCAGCAGTAATTTCCAGCTGCATGGAACACTATGTCTAAGGATATTTAATCAGATAAGCTTACTATGAGAATGTACATAGGAGCTTAGGCACGTTCGGACACCTGTGATCGCTCCTTTGGGCACGTGTTTCGAAGGTTTTGAGTACATATGAGCTTGGGTTGATGGAAATAAGCGGCATCGCCTTATTATGGTAACTCAAGGCGGCACTCGCTGGATGCATTGAATACCCTGTCGTGGCAACGACAAGGCATCACATATTAAAGTCCGTGCCAAGTCCTTGTGTTTATGAAAAACAAACAGATTGACCATTTCAAATTCGGCGCGGTGTAGTACAGAACGATGGGAGCCAACTCCGACAACAATGGCGGATTTGTTGCTACGCCTGATATTGAAGGGGACCTCAAGGTGAGTTTCATTGACACTATTTCAGCAACTGAGTCGCTAAGTAGCATTTCTGGGCAGATTCCACGCCACATCGCAGTCATCACCGACGGCAACCGTCGCTACGGCATGAACAAGTACGGTTCAGGTACTCGCGGCCATGTAGACGGTACTAAAATGGTCATGGACTTCATGAATTGGTGCATTGATGTCGGCATCGAGGCTCTTACAGTCTTCGCCTTTTCTACTGGTGGGTTAATGTGCCATTCATACGTTAGTAAATCGTTGTCGATAACGAAACGTAAATATGTACTTGCAGAAAACTGGAAGCGTGAAAAAGTCGAAGTTGACGCGCTAATGAAACTCATTGACGGCTTTATTAATAACATTTTGGTTGACGCTCCCGATCGCAACATAAGAGTGCGTGTGCTTGTCTCTGACAGCCGCAACTTGCCGGCATTCCTCGTTAAGTCAATCAAAAAAATTGAAGATATGACCCAGCATTGCAACGGATTTCATTTTAGTGTATGTGTGAGGTAAAATGACGTCATACGCTATCCTCTTAATTGCAAGCGTGAAGGTAACGCTTTATTTTGCTTTTACAGCTACGGTGCTCGCGATGAAATCGTCGGTGCTTGCAAGAAAATCGCAAAGGAGGTGGTGCGAGGCGAAACAAGTATCGAGGACATTGATGAAGATTTACTCAGCAAACGCATGCTCACCACGTACGCTTACCCGTCATTACTATTGGCTACCTATATTAAGATTATGTTGCGTGTTTCTGTTGAATTGCAATCCAGTGGTCTGCCGGACCCTGACATTTTGATCCGCACATCAGGAGAACTTCGCATTAGCAATTTTCTGCTATTTCAGATGGCTTACACAGAGCTTATTTGGATCGACAAATTCTGGCCGGAGGTGACTCGTGACGATCTGCACGACACAATTGAGGAGTTTAATCGTCGTAAACGCCGTTTTGGCAAGTAAGCCCATATACTTCACGTTCTTTTGGAGACTTATCGACATAAAACAAACATTTAGTGATCATCACCATACAAAATTCAAGTTTAGATCTTTACGAGTACTGTATCGAGTAAATGGGCTTGTTCACCCTTTTATAAGAAGTATTACGGTAATACCTCTCTAATACGTAAAGAAGCATTACCCTTGAAAAATAACCCACAAGATAGTTACGGTAGTGGCATTCACTTGTGCATAGGCATGAAGTGTTCTGCTGAGGTTTAAGAACTCTACTTGGATAACTCTACAAACATAATGGTTAGTGTTTCTGATAAAACCAAAATAAATTCCCTTTTGACTGCTTCCTAGCAAGTTTCTTCTCTACCCTTACGCGCATCACTTCAATACTCACTTTCTGGGTAGGATCCCGTTTTTTCTGTTGTCTTTTTATGAACAGCTTTTTTCATGAATGACCCGCACCTGCCATTTTTTCTTCTTTCGGGTCTTACTTGCGTTCCCACTGCCCCCTTCAGCTGATGAAGACTTCATCGACACAGAAGTATCTACACGCCGCACAGAAGGCGCCTTAGCGACTTGTTTGGATCCCATTGTTTTGTCTTCGCGAGCAACCTGTCTTTTTGTCACCTCTGTGCTCTGCTTCAAGTTTTGCTTGGTTTTGTTCGGCGCTACATGACGTTGATGCTGCTTCTTCCGGCGGCTATGTCGTTGTGGAAGAGCAACGCAATTTCTGTCATCAAGCGTCAAACGCAGAACGTGTCGACTCTTATTTTTTTCGACCGCTTTAACGTCAATCCGTGGCTCCCCCCTGTCGCCTGCACCAGCACCTTCGTCGTCACTATCATCCAATAAGCACTTGCTTGAGGCATGCTCAGGCGAAAAGCACTTTTGGCAGGGTGGTGTAGCGAAAGAAGCTTGGTGATGAAGCCATACGCGACCCACGCAACCATCAGCTGCCTTCCAATCGATTCGAGTTCGGAGGGCCAATGCACGTGGACAAATCTGCGATGGCGTCAGCAGTTCAACCTCCCACCACATGTTGTTGCATCCGGCCCCATCGCTATCATTTGTTGTAGAATCGCAGCCTTTCTTTTTCGACACTATACCAACACGAAACGATTTCTTGAAAGTTTTGAAAAGTAGCTCAATCGTCTCTTTCGTCAACTCTTTGTCTGCGCTGCGTAACAACAAAACGTAAGAATGCTTCTCCTTGTCTGCTAGTTCGTTTTGTCCCACAGTTGCGGGCAAAACATCCTTATTCTTTTTTTTCTTTTCATTTACAGACCCTTGAGCGGGTTTTCCACCAGCACAGACTTTATCCGAAAAACTTTCACCTTGGACGAGCATCTTGTGCGCACGCCGAAGCTCACGGATAATTTTCTCTTGCCCCTTAAATTGCAGAACACACCCTAGATCACGCCCAATCTCAAGAGGGTCTTGAATACTCATACGCCACGTCTTGGCTTTGCGAATACCCCATTGTTGGATTTTCAAGGAAGGTGTCTCTGGTGACCGCACCGTCACGACACGCTTCGCAAAGTCAAATTGAGTAGCGTAAAACTTGAAAAATCCAATCAGCAGAGTCGTCAACGATACATTGGAAGAGTCAGTCGTCCATGCACGTTTATGGAATGCTTGAGCAAGGGCACGATCTTCACAAAACGCAATGTTAATATCGTTGTAGTAGTCTGGAAGAATATTTGCAGATTCCAAAAGCGCAGGGTCTTGCAAGTTGGGGAGCACATGCATCACCTGGAGGTAATAGATGCTTAACAACACGAACGAGTAAGAGCTAAGGCATCCCATCGATGCCTCATTAATCCCGCGTTGCTTCGCCCAAAACTTAACAGCAAGTCCCAACGCGCGTGCACGATCGTCAAAAGACGCATAAGCACGCAATAAATGTGTGTTGCGCGTTGCTAACACGTTTTCAAAGCATAGGTCACATTCGTAATCGCGACCGCTACGGGTGTGTAAGAAGCGAATGATAGGGACACGCGCTCCAGCAATCACATTGCGTATTTCACAGTTTGCAGCACGCTGCAAAATGGCGCGAAGAAGATAGAGATCATCTCGACGACGTCGGCAGGCAGCAATGGTAGCTTTCAGGTGTGCTGACTTGTTTTTTTTCTGCCCATTGGACGACTCTTTAACTCGAGGCAGCTTCGTGAGCTTAGCCATGATGGCGTCACGCAACAAGCGCATTTGATTGTCAAAATACACCAGTTGACGACGCTGCTTTGCTGACTTGTCATTATTCTTGCCCGATCGATCCAGTTCGTTAAGTGTCTGCGTAAGCTGTTTAATGCTATTCTGTACCATCTCGTTAAGGTCTCGCAACTTTAGAGCTTCTCCGATATCTGTACCTAATTGCTGTTCATCCTCATGAAATTCTTCATCGACCAAGCGAAGCTTTTCTTTGTTCGATGGACCTGTCAATGCTTCATTCCTGCGGCAATTAGGGAGTAGACACATATCCAGATCCGAGCTCTGCGAGCCATACTGCGTCAAAGAACTACCAAAGAGAATGACCTCACAATGCCGCCACTTGCTCACTTCTTGTCGAAGAACGTTCTGAATATCTAGAGCTATACGTAGACGACGCTCCTCTTCTTCCGGTTCAATACTCGAAAGCTCTACAATTCGCTGTAGCTCCAAAGACCATATCTTTTCTGTCTTTGATGGTATTACAGTCTCGGCAGCTTCAGCCAGTGATTGGACTTGCGTGGACTCCGTTAAAAATGTTAAGAATGTCTCCACCTGTTCACATGCCGTTTCTTCTGCAACTTTCCATTTGTTTTTGCGTAATTGCACTTTTTGCTCGCGTTTCTTGCTCTTCTGCGTTGAAACGCCCTTAGCATTGTTATTCACCACAGTGCTTTTTTGAAATGCATTCGCTTCCACCTTGTCTGTGCAACTACCATCTTCTTCATGCTTTAAATAATTAATCCAAGATCTTAATAGCGTCTCATGGCCAGTCGAGGCTCTGCACAGTATCAGCTCTGTAGCATTTTCAACGATTTCAGTCACCAAAATTCTTTCCAAAGTTCCTTTGATTTTTCGATTGAGCGTTTCTGCTTCTTTCTGTTGCTTCATCAGTTCCAGTCTCGATACTCTCAGCACGCCCTTAACCTGGTCCACGATTTCCTCCACCGGCCACCATGGCTCCTCCGCGTTAACTTCGGTATCTTTCTCTATCTCTTCTTCATTCTCAGATTCTTCCCTTTTTGATCCCCAAGAAAGCTCTAGACGTAGTTTACGCTGGATTTTAAAGAGTTCAAATATCCTCTTTAAGGTCTCTGCAGACTGGAGCGTCGTGACGTCCCCTATGCTATTACAGCGCACCAAGAGCCACTGAGCAAAGAATAAGTCACCATTTCCGGCTGCAAACCACAACGCATCGAAATAATCGCCAACAGTAGAGTCCGCGGTACTGACCGGGAACTTGGATGACGACTTAACATCAGCATTTTGCGGCATCTGCTCGTGCTGGGAAAACACCAGCGGTTTTGCGTCAATGTGGTCCTTTTTATTTTGATTCGCGCCGAGGGGATGAGGTTTAGGCCGTGGGGAAGGCGCAGAGGCCTCCGACTCAGACGCGTCCATGGAGCCAGGAGGGCAAAAAAAGTTTGGATCGCTGATGCAATCCTTGGTACACTGTACCGTTGTACGAAATCACACGTGACTCAGACCACTGTTTCATGCTGTTTCTCAGTTTTAGCATCTGATTGGTATAAAATAGATACTGTACTGTAGATGCAACATAGAAATGTCTATATATACCTCGTACTTAATTGAATACAGTGGCTTCTTTTGCGCTAAGTTATTCGCCCTCGCTTGCTAGCAACGGCCATAACACGGTTCAGTAGCGACTTAAGCCAACGACCAGCAGCGCTGGCGTCCACCGAGCGACATCACCGAGCATTAAGGTGCGTCGGATCCTCAAGTTAAGATCCTCCCGCTCCTTTATCCATCTGTTTCCCTTTCACAATGTTCGCCACCAAACGCCTGCGTCGCGCTACGTCCGTCGAAGACTCGCTGGACCCTCGTGTCATGACTGAGAGACAGCAACTGGCTTTCCTACTGCGCGCCACAGCGCCGTCAGATGCTTCCGAAAGCTCTGGTAGCTCCATTTCCTCAAGTGATGATGACGACGAGGAAGATGAACCACCACGTCGACGACGACCAGTCAAGCGCAGCAAGACGCGCACCTCTCGTACGCTGAAGAATCTTTTGGGTCTTTCTTTTAATTCGAAAACAAACTGATATGTTTTTTTGCGATTCTGATGGTAATGCTGCTACAGGTAATAGTAATACACCGGGGAAGACGTCAATAGACGGCCCTCCCGTGATTTATTGCGGTCGCGGTCGACCGCCCAAGAACTCGATTAAGTTGCCAAAAAATACCCACCATGCGTTTGCACGACCAATAAGAATGTCACCGAGGAGTCAGACTACGAAGTCCACTGAAGACGCTGTTGGTGCGAATCTAAGAGCTGAGAAGTTGGCGGTGACTCGAGCACTGAAGATGGAAAGAAAAGAACGAGGCGTACCCGTCAAGCTAGTAAAGACCAGTCCGTCCAGTGCGAGTGATGTGGCTATGCTAAACGGCTCGACGGGTGCGCCGTTTTGTGCGCTGTGTTGCGATCTGGAGCCATTCTGCGACGCGCCACTGTTCCTATGCCCAGCCTGCGACCAGAAGTATCCAACTCAGCAAACGCTTGGTCGAGTCTGTATGACATAGTTGACGCGATGAGAAGGGATGGGAAGAGAAGCAAATGAAAAGAAGCAGCATCGAGGAAAGGACTGAAGAAAATGATGCATCTGCACGCGCAAGAGCTAATATAGCGCATGGATTATGTCAAGTCTAAACCTAGAACGAGCTATTCATGGTCACGGAGAAAACGGCATATTAATCATGGAACAGCATGATATTGACGTGTCGTGTCTATAGCTGTCTCTATAGATTCGATACGATGATAGAATGGATGCCTGCCAAATCCTTCATCGTTGTCGTCTTCCTGTCTACTGCTAGCCGTTACTCAGTCTGACATTGAAGCTTGCAGGACGCTGAGTCTCACTTCGATCAAAATTGTATTATCAGAGGGAAGCCGCTGCGTCGTATATATATTACCCCACCCTTCTCCAGCGAAAATCCGACTATCAGTACCACAGAAGCGCTGAAACTCATGTCATGATCACTAAGTATGTCAGCAGGAGCAGGATAAGCACCAGCACAATAATAACGATGAAGTTTTTCATGCCGCCTGACTGTTTAATAAGCTCTTGTGTCCGTTTTGTCACGATTTCTAGTGCCTCCTTAGCCTTGTCTGTGTCATCGCTCAATTCGTCCAGCATTCTGCAAGCAGCAATTAGCATTAATATCATTACGCCATAAATCCATGCCAGTTTGGCATTCAGGCCAGAATGCTGCTAAAACTTACTTGTTTTGTGTATCTAATTCCGTGCTAATATTCAAACTCATATCTCCTAACCGCTTGACGGCCAAGTGCAGCTCTTCCAGACTTTCGTCCTGCTTCTGGCGTTCAATCTGCTGCACTCGCCGCTGTTCAGCCACATAGTCGTCATCGTGATCATCAGGCTACCACAATGACAATATCAGCAGTATTTTTATTATATTAGTTATGATAACGAGAGCAGGCAAAGCAGGCTGTACGCACCTCATTACTTAGTTTGGCATAGGACGGGGGCTTGCCTGGCTGGAATGGGGGTGCCATGGTATGCGCTTGACTATATGTGCCTGGGATTAAATACTAGCACAGATTGGACTAAAAATACTGTATGCATACATAGAGTATGCGATTTGATTTTTGATGGAGATGGTGAATGACGCACTGAGCTGGTGTCCAGATGAGGCTGCTAGGACGATGTGTAACTGTCATGCTATCTGTTTCCTTTGATTTAGCATACTTTCGCTTCGAGAAAGAGAATACAGTACGGTAAATATACAATCTGGGAAGTCAAAAATGTACTTCGAAGTAAGTTTTTATTATGCAATAGGAACTTCTCGAGCGTTTTGGATCATCGACTCGGCGTCTGCTGCATCGGTCGCATGCGGGGCATAAAAACAGCCGATCACTGCGAATAGTCGGTGCAAATAATTAGTCTCCCACGGTATTTAGTCCTACACAGACTATTTACTGTGTATCAAAAAGCACCGCCAATAATAAATACTGTAGCGGAGGTTCTATTTGAAAAAGGGGGTTGTGGAGGGAAAGGTTTATTTATTAAATAACTTTCGCAAGCCACCCAATACAAAGACTAAGTTATTACAGCGCACTAAACTGAGCGGAAGCCAAATGTTGATTATCGGATTGAAGCAGTCCCTGAAAACAGCCAAGCACTGCGAAAAATCGGTAAAAATAAGGTTTGGGTTGCCTGTGATTGTGGCTATTCGGACATGTGCTCAGATTTACCATTACTTTTGCGAGTCTAAAGTAATGGTCATTTTCCTTAGGTATCCATTTCAGCGCACTAAACTGAAAGTTTACGTTACAATTTTAACTGGACGCTCTAAAAAAGGGGGTTCAAATCGAGGGATGGGGTTATAAAACAGAACCCTAGGCACCTGGGGTTACCACGCTCCAGATCTGTAATATTTTATTATATGTAAACGTAATAAAGATGTAGAGGTATAAAGTTTCATAAAAAAAGACCTGTCGCAAACTAAAATCGAGTTAGAAAGCATGGACAGCACCAGGTGTGCGTGTCGGCGGGGTTTGTGTTTAAGTATGGGTAGAACCCGCTGGAAAAGGAGTAGAAAGTGAGTGAGTGCAAAGCGGCTGCTCCCGTTTCCGCTCTTAAGTGGGAGTTGTGTCATTCTCGTTTTGTT